>JASEVX010000468.1:0-112011 GCA_031761405.1 Serripes groenlandicus | reverse complement strand
CAAATATAGAAACATGTAAGAGGTAAAAAATATTTAATTATCAAAGCATACAAAGTGTATCAGATTTTCTTTATATAGTTAGTAGAGAGACAATACTCCAACTTCTAAAAAATCGTATTTCTTTTGTATTATCATAGTTCAACGAAATATAGGTTGCGGCCGGAGATCTCGTCATACATAATAAACTGTTCCCGTATTTTTTACAATTTTCCATACACACCACATCTGCAGCATACGACTTTGAAAAGATCGTGGCTGATATATGATATATCTCTATTAATGAAAGTATAAAACTTGAATAGAGTTGAAAATATTGTGGCAAAAGGAGAAATCGCTCATTATATATGTAGTAAAGGGTTAGCAACGACAAAGTGAAAATGAATCATGTTGCTATCAAAGTGAAAATCAAACGCATTTCACTATACGGATCTATTGATCAAACCCTCTTAGAAATAAAGACGCTCCCCAGTGACGGTCATTTCTATAGCTGACAATTGAAACAAGAGGGCCATGATGGCCCTGGAATCACTCACCTGATTTTTTTTTTCACTTTAGCTATATAAGCCCAGCCCCCTGGCGGCCATAGTTTCCGACCAATCAACTTGGCTTGAAGGAATCTGATAGAGGGTCACCCTAGGAACATTTCTACAAAATTATTTGAAAATCGGCCAGACACTTTTGGAGGAGAAGATTTTTTAAGTTCTCACTATAGCCATATCATGCAAAATAGCCCTGCCCACTGGTGGCCATGTTTTTTGACCAATCAACATGCCTTGAAGGAATCTGAAAGTGGGTCATCCAAAGAACATTTCTTCAAAATTATTTGAAAATCGGCCAGACACTTTCGGAGGAGAAGATTTTTTAAGTTTTCACTTTAGCCATATAAGGCAAAATAACCCCGCCCCCCCGGCGGCCATGTTTTTCGACCAATCAATTTGGCTTGAAGGAATCTGATAGAGGGTCATCCAAGGAACATTTCTACAAAATTATTTGATAATCGGCCTGACAATTTCGGAGGAGAAGATTTTTTAAGTTTTCACTATAGCCATATAAGGCAAAATAGCCCCGCCACCCTGGCGGCCATGTTTTTCGACCAATCAACATGGCTTGAAGGAATCTGATAGAGGGTCACCCAAGGAACATTTCTACAAAATTATTTGAAAATCGGCCTGACACTTTCGGAGGAGAAGATTTTTTAAGTTTTTTCGGTTTCGTTGCCATGGAAACCAGAATTTTGCATGGATCCCAAAAATTTGAAGGAATTCTGGTGAGGGCATTGAGAGGATGCTTTCTGTGAAGTTTCATCCAAATTGACCCACTGGTTACTGAGGAGAAAAAGTTGACGGACGACGCACGACGCACGACGCACGACGGACGCCGGACATAGGGCGATCACAATAACTCACCTTGAGCACTTCGTGCACAGGTGAGCTAATAAAAGGGTTTAAAAAAGAAGAAATTGTCATTGTAAACCGAGGTGCAGTTATCTCCTTCGTCTCCAGCATGACTGTTATCCTTTATCAATACCATATTATCAGATTTATCAAATACTTTTAAAATGGTAGCAATCGCTTTCAAACCTTGGCACATATAGGAGTATCGGGTTAGCATTACGACTTACTCACTGGTCTCCTTGTACCGGTAGTCCTAGTAACGTATACATGAAATGTCGTGTTATAACTGAATAAATGTTGAAAGCGGCGTAAAACACTTCGTCAAATGAGTTCAACACAGAAGCTTTTCAAACTAAGAAGTGGCAAAACGGTTCGAAATACTGATAAACAAGCAAATTCATGAAATTTATATCCCCCGCTTGCAGGAAATATTGTAGGAATAAAATCCGCCGAAAGTGACGATCGAACTTGGCCTAGCTGTTAAGGCATTTAACCTTGTTACAAAGTTTGAAAAAAAAAAAAAAAAGGTTCACATTTGTGGCAAAAATTGCAAGGAAACAGCAACAAACAACATTGTTTGTTAAGCAAGGGGCCATAACTCCAAAGAATAAAGTCCGCCGAAAGCGACGATCGAACTTAGCCTAGCCCTTAAGCCATTTAACGTTGTCACCAAGTTTGAAAAAAAAATGGTTCACATTTGTGGCAGTGATTGCATGGAAACAGCAAAAAAACGACATTTTTTGTTAATTATGGGGCCATAACTCAACAGAATAAAGTCTGCCGAAAGTGTGGATCGAATTTGGCCTAGCCCTTAAGGCATTTAACCTTGTTACCAAGTTTGAAAAAAAAAGGTTCACATTTGTGGCAGTTATTGCACGGAAACAGCAACAAACAACATTTTTTGTTAAATAAGGGGCCATAGCTACACCGAATAAAGTCCACAGAAAGTGACGATCGAACTTGGCCTAGCCCTTAAGGCATTTAACCTTGTTACCAAGTTTGTAAAAAAAAATGGTTCACATTTGTGGCAGTTATTGCACGGAAACAGCTAGAAACGACATTCTTTGTTAAATAAGGGGCCATAACTCCACCAAATAAAGTCCGCCGAAAGTGACGATCGAACTTGGTCTAGCCCTTAAGGCATTTAACCTTGTTACCAAGTTTGTAAAAAAAAATGGTTCACACTTGTGGGAGTAATTGTACGGAAACAGCAACAAAGGACATTTTTTGTTAATTAAGGGGCCATAACTCCACCGAATAAAGTCCGCAAAAAGTGAGGATCGAACTTGGCCTAGCCCTTAAGGCATTTAACCTTGTTACCAAATTTGAAAACAAGAGGGCCAAGATGGCCCTAAATCGATCACCCTGAATGAAATATTTGAACAATCTTGGTAAAGGGTGCCCCAATGAACATGTGTGCAAAATAATTTTCAAATCAGGCCAGTACTTTTGGACAAGAAGATTTTTAAAGTTTTTACAATGCACATATAACGAAAACAGGCTCCTGGCGGCCATGTTTTTCAACGGATCGGAAATATTTGCACAATCTTGGTAAAGGGTGCCCAAAGGAACATTTGTGCAAAATAATTTTCAAATTTGGCTTATACTTTTGGACAAGAAGATTTTCAAAGTTTTAACAATGCACATATAAGGAGAACAAGCTCCGCCCCCTGGCGGCCATGTTTTTCAACCGATCAGAAATATTTGAACAATCTTGGAGTGCCCCAAGGAATATTTGTGGAAAATAATTGTCAAATCAGGCTAGTACTTTTGGACAAGAAGATTTTTAAAGTTTAAACATTGCACATATAAGGAAAACAAGATCCGCCCCCTGGCGGCCATGTTTTTCAAATCGGGCCAGTACTTTAGGACAAGAAGATTTATAAAATTTTAACAAACAAAAAAAAAGGCTCCGCCCCCTGGCGGCCATGTTTTTCAACCGATCAAAAATATTTGAACAATCTTGGTAAAGGGTGTCCCAATGAACATTTGTGGAACATTATTTCCAAATCGGGCCAGTACTTTTGGACAAGAAGATTTTTAAAGTTTTAACAATGCACATATAAGGAAAACAAGCTTCACCCCCTGGCGGCCATGTTTTTCAACGGATCGGAAATATTTGAACAATCTTGGTAAAGGGTGTCCCAATGAACAATTGTGGAAAATAATTTTCAAATCGGGAGAGTACTTTTGGACAAAAAGATTTTTAAAGTTCTAACAATGCACATATAAGGAAAACAAGCTTCGCCCCCTAGCGGCCATGTTTTTCAACGGATCGGAAATATTTGAACAATATTGGTAAAGGGTGCCCCAAGGAACATTTGTGCAAAATAATTTTGAAATTGGGCCAGTACTTTTGGACAAGAAGATTTTTAAAATTTTAACTATGCACATATAAGGAAAACAGGCTCCGCCCCCTGGCGGCCATGTTTTTCAACCGATCGGAAATATTTGAACAATCTTGGTAAAGGGTGAACATTTGTGGAAAATAATTTTCAAATCCGGCCATTACTTTTGGACAAGAAGATTTTTAAAGTTTTAACAATGCACATATCGTCACCTTAGTGCAAAAACTCAATAAGTCCATTTTTTCACAAAATCACTTTTTTGCATAAAATGATTTAAGATATAAAGATACATGTCGTCAAAAAGTATTAAAACCAAATTCAACCTCAAAATATGCTTTTATAAGAAAGAGGCATAAAGTGATAAGTACACTGATATTATTTTGTTGTGCAAAAAAACAATATGTGCACATAGTGATGTATTGCACCACATCATTTTAATATTTCAAACAACTATTTGGTGCAAGAAAGATATATGTCCATATTTGTATACAAAATAGCTGCATAAATAACACTAATTTCTGTTTCTTCATTCTTTCCATAATAAAATATTATATATACAACTTTTGACACCTCTGTAGCAAACAACTTTCAGAAACATTGCAGAAAAGGGAAATAATGCTCATGTCGAAAAATGTTTTTTTTAATTTTTATCAGATTTTTTAAAAAGTTTCATTTTGTCAGACATCACATTTTCTTCTAAGATCTCTCCATTTTTTAGATAATTATACATAATAGGATTTAAATATGGCCTTGACAAAATAAAACTGGATGGTCGGTCAAATGATGAGAAAACCTAGTTTCCCTGGCTACCTGATTGGGAACATATTACTTATTATAATATAGTCCCTAACCGGTCGGAGATTTGTTTGGGGACTATAGGTTTGCTCTTGTCCATCACCCAGATCTGGCACCGGCATACACTTTGCATTCCTAAACAAAGAATAGAATTTTACAGAAAACCTTTGACATATTATACTCTGGACCACGCTGGTGGTCATCGGTTAATTACATAAATTATTCCCATGACGGTGCTTGTATCTTGAATATATAATGAAGTCTATTATTATTATTATTATTAAACTGAGGCAACTCTTATTTATTCTAAATCTAAATTTACAATATATAAGCTTATTGTTTTAATTTGGTTGCATTTTAGTCTTGCTTCAGTTGTATTTCATATTTATCAAAGCATTTCCTAGGTTACCATAGAACAGAGTAAATATTAATATCAATCTTGGAGTAATAATAAATCAATATTTGTCTATCTGTTCACATCTAGTAAAGGATAAATGGCACTTATGTAGTTTTTGCTCCAAAATATCAAGTGCAATAAAGTGATAGGTGCACTTATAATTTTATTGCACCAAACAAGTTCAGTGAAATATAAACATATAAGTGCATTTTTTCCAAATATCTCTTTTATTACAAATCTTTTTCAGAAAATATTATTTGGACTATTTCGTTTCTTTGTTTTTAAATAAAAACTTTAAAAAAAATTAAAATCAAGTGTCATTTCTCTAAGAAAATCAGTTTAAATGCTCTCCTGAAAAATTACAAAAACGTACTTATTGAGTTTTTACACTAAGGTGACGATATAAGGAAAACAAGCTTCGCCACCTGGTGGCCAATAATTTTGAAATTGGGCCAGTACTTTTGGACAAGAAGATTTTTAAAATTTTAACTATGCACATATAAGGAAAACAGGCTCCGCCCCCTGGCGGCCATGTTTTTCAACCGATCGGAAATATTTGAACAATCTTGGTAAAGGGTGAACATTTGAAATTGGTCAAGTGGTTAAGGAGGAGATGATCTAAATGTCTAAATGTTAACGACGGACGACGGACGACGCCGGACGGACAAAAAGTGATCAGAATAGCTCACCTTGAGCCTTTGGCTCTAGGTGATCTAAAAAAGGTTCACATTTGTGGCAGTTATTGCACGGAAACAGCAACAAACGACATTTTTTGTTAAATAAGGGGCCATAACTACACCAAATAAAGTCCGCCGAAAGTGACGATCGAACTTGGCCTAGCCCTTATGGCATTAAACCTTGTTACCAAGTTTGAAAAAAAAGGTTCACATTTGTGGCAGTTATTGCACGGAAACAGCAACAAACGACATTTTTTGTTAAATAAGGGGCCATAACTACACCAAATAAAGTCCGCCGAAAGTGACGATCGAACTTGGCCTAGCCCTTAAGGCATTTAACGTTGTTACCAAGTTTGAAAAAAAAAGGTTCACATTTGTGGCATAATTAAGGGGCCATAACTCCACCGAATGAAGTCCGCCAAAAGTGACGATCGAACTAGGCCTAGCCCTTAAGGCATTTAACGTTGTGACCAAGTTTGAAAAGAAACGATTCACATTTGTGGCAGTTATTGCACGGAAACGAAGTGTGACAGACAGACAGACAGACAGACAGACAGACAGACAGACAGACAGACAGACAGACAGACAGACAGACAGACAGACAGACAGACAGACAGACAGACAGACAGACAGACAGACAAACGGACAGACAGACAGACAGACGGACAAACCGAAATTAATAACCCCCCTTTTTTTCTTCGAAAAAGCGGGGGATAATAAATAAACATTAAATTGTAATCAAAGCGTCATCATCAAGCTGGTTAGTCAGTTGTAAAATATTTATTCTCAATAACCGTTCATTGTTGCTCTCTCTTGATGTCAAACAATTGTGCCGTCTGGGAACACCAGGATTATAGGATTGTTACTAATTGCCCGACATAAATATTTAATAAAACAGTTGCACTTCCCTCTTTATTAGCCTCATCCAATAAATCACTTGAACTATTCAGAAAAGACCGTTATGAATTGAGTTGTCGTTTTGTTCTCCGTGTTTAAACGCTTCAGGAAAATCAACCATAAAACAAATGCGACAAATGTTGCCCTGAGCCACGCATGTGGCTTTAACAGTAGTCAATACTACACTAGAAAACCTTCTAGTAGTTTCGAACAAATCATTTGGATTAAGATCAGATGGCATTGTGGATGTGCGGTCTGGTCTAAATTACACTTATCGAAACTATGAAATAGCTCCAATACGTATATGTTCAATATATATCATATGATGCTCATTAAAAAGTAATGGAGCCAACAACGCCACAATCACTATCAACCGTTCGGGTAAATTGATTGTATACCTTCTACGTTATACAGATCTCCCTGTTACGGAGACGCAGGCGAGGACACCTGCGTTACTCTAGAGGGGTTTTGCATTAATCAATAAAACGATATATAACGAATACACAGGCTCGCAAAATTCTGTTCTGTTCATGTGCAACAAGAACTACATTCGCCTGGTGGGTCTTAGATATTCTATATAAGTAATATGATCCCTTAATTAGTGTCATCCTGCCAAGACGAAACAAAGTAGACACGAGTACACATGACATTAAAGATGATCTGTTTGTTCTTTGTCAACGTTTAATGCCTCTTAAAACATGATACTACATGCATGTTGCAGTGATTTAATCAGAAAGTGTTGTCAAACGTATGATGTAGAAACGTCAAAAGCCGTCTTCATTACGGAATATTGGATCCAGAACGTTTCTGTCCTGATTTAGTGTAATAAGTTCGTAATCACATGGTCTATCTTATCAGAAGGAGTATCGCGAATTTATAGCATGATCTCATCACAAACACCCTTTTGACACGCCAACTCGTATTGACTGGTAAACGAAATCTAATGACAACTTTTCGATCAGAAAACCATCTGAACCCTTTGCCACAATCAGACGAGTTCCGATGCTTCTGCAGCAGACACCTGTTACACAACTTGACAAAGGTAAAAATCGCTCATAAAGAGCAAAAAAGTTGTCAACTCAATTCAATAATTATAAATTAATTTATAGAGATGGAGAATTTGTTGTATGCGGGAAAGGGATAATGTACCATATAATATAGATACAGATTACATCATCTCTCATCAGTTGTCATGAATTAATGTTTAAACAAGCAAAAGCACATCGTTACACAAGGATGTAGATACACCAGTTTCGTGTCTAAATTTTGATCATATTGTCCGTTTTATTTTAAAGACATGTATTATGTTCTTTCAACAGTTTTTATAAAGTTATCAAATATAACAGTTAATGGAACAAGACGCATTACTAGTACATTGCTTTGACGTTAAGCAGTATGCAGTGATGCTTTAAATAACACCGATAATCTGCTACAACAACTGTAACAGCTTGTAATTGTGGTGTATCGTGCAGGTGGTGCAAGTTGCATTACCGTAACACAACACATTACTCTATTCTTGATAACTACATTTTATTTATATTTTCCCTGTTCGATTCGGTTGTTTATAAATACATCATTTGGCACCCCGATTACACAGGCAGTGTTTATATAAATGTATTTATTTTAACGGTATCTTTCAGATGTTTAGATAATATATTGACTACACTTTGGGGTATACAAAGGTCAACAATGTCCCTGTAATGCCTATATCTGACACGTATTTGCATGAAAACATCAATTAGGGGAAATATTGCAAACATAAGCAAAATCTCCTTTCCCCTTACCATGTCTTCAAACATTTCCAATGAGTTGTTTTATTTTTTACTTCAATCAGACGCTTTTAATCAACACCAAAACAGAATTGCATTTGAGGGCATTGTTTTTTTTTTTAATTTTAGACATAATTTAGGTACCTTTAGACGACTTACCTTTCTTCCAGAAACACAATATAATCCAATCTATAAGAAAACACAAGTATTTATTCTGTATCTTCTTTAAAAACGTCATATCTGACCTTTTCTCTTCCGGGTCCGACTCCCCGTCCTCATGTAGCATGCTCGTCTTTTCCGTTATTCTGGCGTGTAATGGGGACGGGATCGACATCATTACCCTCTTTGTCTATATACGTATATGTTAATGAACAGTGTTTTTGATGTTTCCTTACATAACATAGATCTTTTCTAATGTTTGTTACAAAATACGTTATAAATGTGCCCTTTCTATCGTTTTGATATATATATATATATATATATATATTTAGGTACAAGTTATATCTGCGATTTTTCTCCTCTGTCAACAAGTTACCACGTGAACAATACAAACTTTAACTGGATATAATTTCATGTTTTATTAACGTGTGTGCTAATTTAAAAACACATATATTAACCCTCGGTTTTCAACCATATATTTTCGTGTTTTTTTTATGAATATACATTTATGTAATCCCTGGAATATTTATTGTACTTTTCACAATCACAAATATTTAACTTTAGGTTTACTTCCTTATAAACAAACAGATACGTCGTTATTACTTTAACCGTTCATCCGTTAAAATGTATGCGAACATGTTGTTCAAGCGCTATTCCACTGGATCATTTTCTAGAAATTATTTTACACTATCGTTAAACACTCATACTTTGCGATGCTGAATTGTTAATAATACAACATTAAAGTGGTCATTTCAACATATCACTGTTATAACAGACGTTTATGATATAACTTAGCTAAATCGTTACCAAAGCAACACCATTTGAAATGTTCAAGAATTAACGATCCAGGGCATTAAACAAAGTCTGTTTAATGTCATATGTATTACAAACATATCTATAATATTACTCTAACTGCGTATCTTAAACAAAGACAATATCAGATTTGTCTTATTCGCAAAGCGTTTATAACTGAAACAGTTTTCTAATAAAAAAAAAAACATTTTGCACATAAGTACGATTTACCGAATACATTTATTATACTTGTATGTTTGCAAAATCTCCTACCCTAAGCTACACGTACTTTATATAACAAGTTAAGATCCCCATCCAAAAATAAACTTGTAAATGAAAGCTTGAACCACCTTAGAATGTACCAGTTAACACAAAAACAATCTATTTAAAATGTACGGGCTGGGCTCTTTGGAGTGCCTCTAAAGTCTTAAAAGGAATTTAAAAATAAAATTGACTGATTGAGTTTTAATGCCGTTTTCAACCATTTGTCAGTCATATCATGGCAGCAAGTTCTCATATCCAAGTGATTCTCACATCAGTACTTCACACAACAGTCTTTCCTAGCAACTGAGTCACTGTTAGTCCATTGGTAAAACAGGGAATGCCAATTGTCGCATTGCCTTTGATCAAACGTCGGAAATAATGTTAGCCGAGCTAGTGTTCGAACTCACAAACCCCTGGATTGACAGTAATCGACTGAGCTACTGACGCTCAATACATTCGACAGTAGCCTAATACATACATGCATCACGATCAATAGAGAGAATGTTAATCACGTATAATGCTGTAAATGCGAGAAATAACTAAAGAAAATTAATGTATTTTTCTGGTCATTGTATCTATTATGTTCAATTGTTAAACCGTCATATAAATATATTGACAGCTATGTAATACAACCTATATGACGAATAAATAAAATTCAAACTATTAAACACTTCTTTTATATTTCCTTTTCGGGTCAACACAATAAGAACTACCCTATACATATGTATTTACGTGATTTGTGTTTTAAACGAAATAATAATAATTGAATCTGATTGAAAACATTGTGACAACAGTTGAAATAGCTCATCACGAGCAATTTCTCCATAGCTCATCACGAGCAATTTCTCCACTTGTCAAAATGTTTTAAAAGTCGTTTTCTTCAATTGCGTCTACACGTGGGAGAAGGGTTAAATAGCGAACACGGCTAACGGATAAATAGATCAAATTCACAAAGATTTACACCGAAAATCGTACATCACAAATACAACAGGTAGTTGATGTCCCATAAATACATCTATTTATAACCTTATTATTCTAACACCATGTAATCCAATTTACCCATTGTTATTCTGAATGCATTCACATTACCGAGATAAAAGGTCCGTATGGCGATTTCCAATATGACATTCATAATGTAATATCCCAATGTGATTTGTTTATTAATTTATACAATATCTAAATAACACATGCGCTAAAAAGCATTGCCCCTGTGACTGGGCGACATTTAATTAAAATGGTACACAAATGGCCACAGTCTGAACCTTGCTTGATCTGTAAGAACCTGCTAAATATGTCCAAAGAATTGGAGTCAATGCAACTCTTTAGCAAATAAAAAGTAACATTTCTGTAGCATTAAAGAACTCCCGACACATTTCCCTGGGGTTACCTTTCAATGTTTGATTCCTTGAAAATTGAAAGTATGATAATGATACCAAGTTGAGAAAATGTAGGATAATTCCACCAAGAGGTAAAATAGTCGTTTACAGCAGAGGCATCAGCAAGGAAGGAGATACTTCTTTTTTGACATGGAGATGAAAAAGTTGTAGGAAAAAAAGGAAACGTCTTTGAAAACAGCTTGGCAAAAATATAGAAAATCTTCATAAAAAAGCATTTAATAATTGAACAGAGGTGAAAACATTGTGACTAAAGGAGAAATTGCTTATTATTATAAATGTTATCATTTGCCACAATGTTTTCAAGAGGTGTCAAAATTCACTTTATATGGGAAAGGGTAAATGAAGGGCTAAAGATTCCATGAATACACACTTTTACAGCCTGTGCATGAGCCAGTGCCACTTTCTGTCTGTCTGTTTCGCCGGCGATTCCAAAACATTTCGCTGCAATGCTGTACAGGGAATGCCTCATGAAATCTTCTCCTTGTCGTATCCAGTCCTCGACACTAGATTTCTCGGCGAAAACTGTCTCCACAAAACCTGCAATGATATACATTAATATGTTGAATATGAGAAAGTCGTTTATTTTCAATGCCATGGCAACCACATTTCTAGATGGTTATTCAAATATGACGGAAAAAAGGATTAGACATTGACAAGTTGATTGCTTTAAAGTTTCATCACAAATGGGACAGTGCTAAAAGCGGAGAAGTTGCTTAAAATTAATAAATACGTAATATTTCTTTTATTATAAACCTACAATCTATGAAGAGCAAAGAAAGTAACAAATATACAGATTCAGTTTTTTAATCATGAAATGAAAAGATGAATGGGGGATGAATATTTACTACAATACTTAGGCCACGCCCCTAAGAGTATTCTAATACATAGTTTCCACTCAATAACATCATCAAATTAAATTGTCATTGTTTTGTGGGAGAAAATGACAACACAGTCCTTATTTTCGGTGTTTTTATTAAATTTGACGCTATGTTTTCGATACATAAAATAGAAACGATTTTCCTAAATAGTACTGATTGTCTGCCTATTTTACAGGATTCAAAACAGGAACCTCGCTGAAAGTAGTCCGGGTACTGTCTGACACTAGGTGGGATACTGAATTTTAATCTGTCGTGTCTGACTGCATGTTTTTGCACTGGAACATGTACAGGTATATAGTAAAGCTATATATTGCCCATGTCCAGTAATGTCTCCTTTCCAAAAGTGCTTCAAAATGTTGCATTCAGCATACTCTTTTAAAGTTCTCTCAAACAGAGAAAGGTGTTATATACAGCAATATACAGCAATATTTAACCCCCCTTTCCCACATAAAACAAATCTGCAGCAGACGACTTTGAAATCATCTAGGCAAAATATGAATAATTGTTGTATATGAAAGTATAATTGTTGAATAGAATTTAAAACATCGTGACAAATGGCTAAATTGCTCATTATGCAAAAACCCTTTCAAAAATCGTTGCAGCAGCGGACTCAGAAAGCGTCTGTATGTGGAAGGGTTTAAAGACAGACATACTTTCCTCATCAATTTCTGTCACTGTGATTGATTTCACGAGTTTCCTTGCTCTGAAGTATTCAAACATTGGGGCTCTATTTTTTTCGCGTCGTTGACGCGAGCTCAAGTCAATGCGGTGTACAGATGTTTGAGTTCAGAGTTCAGCACTTTGTGTATGTTTGGATCAAAGTTCAAAGGTCGAGGCCTATCAGGCTGCCGTAAAACATCTGTTAGAGAGAGAGTTAGCCTTTATTCAAAATCAAGCAATGATATATTGTAAACTACTAATGAGATCAATAATTTTATTACATTGATTTATGGAAATATACGGGATTCAGAAAAAGAACTGTATACCTTTCTTTTGTTTGACCCTTTCCTACATACATACACTCATCTTGAGCAGGTTGTATTAGAAAACTTCGTTTGAGAAATTGCTTATGATGATGATGAGAATCTTAGTAGAGGGTCAACCATGGAAGATTTGTGCCATATTATTTTCAAATTTGGCTTATACTTTTTGACAAGTAGATTTTTAAAGTTTAGACTATATACAATTTTATGAAAAGAAGCCTATAGCCCTGGCATCCACGCTCTTCAACGAATCGTTATTTATAGAAGGTCACCCAAGGAACATTTTTGCCAAATCATTTTCATATAAGGCTAGTACTTTTGGACAAGAAGATTTTCATTTCCTTTGCCACGTCAACCAGAGTTTTTCATGGAATATAATTTGGTTTGGTCAAGATTGGCAATTTAATTCTTTTAGCAATTCAGAAAGGGCATCTCCTAAGGAACATCCTATGAGTTTGGTTGAAATTTGCCCAGTGGTTTAGGAGGAGATGTAATTTAACCCTTTTTCTCATACGACAATTCTGCAGCAGACGACTTTGAACACATTTTGTAAAAAAAAGGAAAATCTCTATAATTGAATGGATAACCTATGACTAAAAGTGGAAAACATTGTCACAAAAGGAGAAATTGCTCTGCAGCAGACGACTTTCGACAACATTGAGACAAAAGTAGAAATTGCTCAAAACAAGCAATTTCTCCTTTTGCCAAAATGTTTTCAACTTTTGTCAGTAAGTAAACCTTCATATAACAGATTTTTTGTGTTTCTGGTGAGATGTGTTTAAAGATGTGCTGCAGATTTTTCGTATGTGTGAAAGGGTTAAAGGGATGAAATCACATGTCATAATACTAGTCCATATCAATATCGGTATTATTTATTCTAACACAGATGTATCGGTCATAATACTTTTACAAGTGCAAAGGAGGGAAGCCATTACTACCATTATAACTAGAACTGTGAGTGAACTCACGAAAGGATACCCCTTCCAACATTATATTGTTAAAGTGAACAACCATTTCCATACAGAGGAATGCATGAAGAAGTACGAATTTTGCATTCCCCTGGAAGGCAGATTAGGCCATATCAAATGTCAATTATCTCCCTTGAAATATTCCCGACCAAGATAATCCTTATTCATGCACATGCTCAAGTTGTGTACTGCAACTGTGTAAAGTTTCATCAGTATCGGTCTAGCCGTTCAGGAGGAGTTGCGCTTACGAGACCTGTCGCCACATATTGCAATATTGGACTAAGTAATGGCAATTATCTCCCTTGAAATATTTCCGACCGGGATAATCCTTCTTCATGCACATCCTCAGGTTGTGTACTGCAACTGTGTGAAGTTTCATCAGTATCGGTCTAGCCGTTCAGGAGGAGTTGCGCTTACGAGACCTGTCGCCACATATTGCAATATTGGTCTAAGTGATGGCAATTATCTCCCTTGAAATATTTCCGACCGGGATAATCCTTCTTCATGCACATCCTCAGGTTGTGTACTGCAACTGTGTAAAGTTTCATCAGTATCAGTCAAGCTGTTCAGGAGGAGTTGCGCTTACAGGACCTGTCGCCACATATTGCAATATTAGACTAAGTAATGGCAATTATTTCCCTTGAAATATTTCCGACCGGGAAAATCCTTCTTCATGCACATCCTCAGGCTGTGTTCTGCAACTGTGTAAAGTTTCATTAGTATCGGTCCAGCCGTTCAGGAGGAGGTGCGCTTACGAGACCTGTCGCCACATATTGCAATATTGGTCTAAGTAATGGCAATTATCTCCCTTGAAATATTTCCGACCGGGATTATCTTACTTCATGCACATTTTCAGGCTGTGTACTGCAACTGTGTAAAGTTTCATGAGTATCGGTCCAGCCGTTCAGGAGGATTTATGCTTACGAGACCTGTCGCCATACATTGCAGTATTGGACTAAGCAATGGCAATTATCTCCCTTGAAATATTTCCGACCGGAATAATCTTACTTCATGCACATCCTCAGGTTGTGTACTGCAACTGTGTGAAGTTTCATCAGTATCGGTCCAGCCGTTCAGGAGATGTTGCGCTTACGAGACCTGTCGCCACATATTGCAATATTGGTCTAAGTGATGGCAATTATCTCCCTTGAAATATTTCCGACCGGGATTATCTTACTTCATACACATCCTCAGGTTGTGTACTGCAACTGTGTAAAGTTTCATCAGAATCGGTGCAGCCGTTAAGGAGGAGTTACGTTTACAAGACATATGGACAGACAGACAGACAGACAGACAGACAGACAGACAGACAGACAGACAGACAGACAGACAGACAGACAGACAGACAGACAGACAGACAGACGGACAGACAGACAGGGTGATTCCAATATACCCCCCAAAAAAACTTTGTTTGCGGTTGGTATAAAAAGTATTGGGTATCACCCGATCAGGGATCGAACTCGGGTCTCCAGCTCCCAAGGGGGAATGCTCTTACTACTACACCAGAGAGACAGATCGTACTACAAAGATAAGGATCAGGTGAATACTATCGAGTTATACCTGTGAGTCCTTGAAGAAGTTGTATAACAGATCATCATCGAATTCCAGGCCCTTTGCCTCGTATATAGTCAACACAAGGCCCAGTCTCAACTCCTCTGGAATGGCGTCTCGGGCTGCCTCGTTCACAACTGAAAAATAAAGATGTAAACATCTCCTTTGTTATGTGAATACCAAGACTTTATACTGCTATCTGTAGCTGCCTACTTTTGAAAACATTGTGGGAAAAGGTGCATGAGAAATGTTTCCTATATCCATTGATCTGATTATTTGACATGTCAGGGAAGAGTTTGATACGGATCTCTACAAATCATGTTTCGGGTCAAATAGGTTTTTACATAGACAATTGTAAAGACTTCCTGTAATCAATCATGTTTTCACTCAACATGCACATACGATTACGAGCAATGATAACAGATCGTCACAGAGGTCCAGCTGTTTCCCCCACAATATCTCTCTTATAAGTTAATCCTATGTTGTGGGTACTTAACATAATCTTATTGAGACGATTCTTTTGAGTACCCACAACATAGAGTTAGAGGGTCAAAAAAGGATTTTAGAACATGCAAAATGCCCTTTATCTAGAGCTCTGTTGTCTAATCGATATACTGTGGAAGACAGTGGTGCAGTGGTAGAGCGTCAGCCTCTCGTATCAAAGGACCCTGGTTCGAGTCCCATGATGAGCGGGTCCTGACTTTGGGATTTTTCCACACAAACGGGGCGAGTACTGGTTAAGTCTCCAGGAAGCAGACGTCGAGCATGATTAATATAAGCTGAAAGCTTGTTTCCCAATCGATGCTAAATAAATAAGTTTAACCTAAATTTAAATCTAAATATGAATTAATCGGGTCATAATAAAGAGTGAACAATGGTAGTTACAAGTGTTTTCCGTCTTTGACGTTCATCAATCCAGGGGTTGTAAATTCGAACCCCAGCTCGGCCAACATTCTTTCCGACGTTTAACAAAAGTCAATGCGATAATCAATGAACATGGCCTGTAGGAATCTGACATGGTTGGGTCACACAAGGAACAATTATACAAAACTATTTGAAAACCGGCCTGAAACATTCGGATAAGAAAATATTTAAACTTTCACTATAGCCATATAAGGCAAAACAACCCCGCTAACTGGCGGAAATAGTTTTCGACCAATCAATATGGCTTGAGGGAATCTGAAAATGCTTCACACAAGAAAAGATTCAACAAAATTATTTGAAAGGCGGCAAACCAGTATATGACAATTAGAAAATTCGTTCTTTCGGTTGCCATGGAACTTAGAACTTTGTATGGATCCCAAGAAATGAGGAAATTTAGGAGCAGACATTGAGAGGATGTTACCTGTGACATTTCATTCCCAATTGGCCTAGGGGTTACAGAGGAGAAGTGGTTTAAAGACAAAGGTTGACGGACCGCACACAATACAATTTGCCAAGACATATGCTCGATAAAATCTAGTGCCACTCTCCTTGATATATTTACTGAAAAACAGGTGAAAGGGTCGCAAAACATCGTTAACACAAACATAGATACATGTCATATTTGGCATATTATATGTATGTATCTAATTGTTTGACTGGCGGTTGTTAAACAAGGAGAACTCGTATGAAATTACTAAAAATTACTAAATTACTAAAAATTGGTGGCATCATCGTCTTGTATTGTTTGAAATATATTATATCATGTTTTAAATTAACACGCTCATTTATTAACAAAGGAATACTATTACTGTGCTGTTGTGTCTACATTACAAATGAAATGGACAGTGCCCAAAGAACTATTTGTTCTTATCGGAAATGTGAATGTCAGGCGTTCGTCGTGATATGACTGAAAATGTGTTGAAAGCGGGGTTAACTCCAACCTATCAATCTTTTTACCAAAATGTTTATAAAAGTTTTCAGCTGTATAGGCGTCAAAATGCGTCTGCAAGCAAGCAGCGAAATAAAGGAGTAACTGAAGAAATAACCAATTGATTTAAACGGGGTACGTGTAGGCCTAACATTTTCTAAATTGACCGCCAAAACGACCAATATTCCTATGGAAAAATTGTTTGTTTCAATGAATTATTTACATTTATTTCGTCTCGTGAGCTTCAGCTTCGCCTTGTTTAACCAAGTACTGATATCATTTTTATTTCTTTGGTTTACCAAAGAAGTATAGTTACGGGAAACTCAGGGCTAACCTCGTTAATTCCAGTTCTCATGTTGCCTACGCCTGAATGTAGTTCTACCAATATGCACTGCATTTTCAAATAATTCAGCATTATTGATAAAGAAACACAATAGTTATCTTATAAGTTGTATAGTGTCGTCTAGTTTTTGGAAAGGAATTTCGTATTGATATGTAATAGAGTGTTTTAAATAATCGAACGCGGTAGAATTGATCCTTACACTTATTTCGACCGAAGTACACACAACCGATTTGCCGATACACCGGTACCAAATGATTAGCCTACGCGCAATGTAGTACCTGATTTTAAACGCTTACGCTTGAAGTACAATCAAAGGAACCCAGTAATTGCTGAAAATTGAAAAAAATATAATTAGGATTTAATTAATCTTCAAAAGCGCATTGACATATGTATAATTGATGGTCTTTTATAGCGCAAGAATATACTAACATATGCTACCGGAAACTCCCATATGTAGTAGGTAACTTCAAATATGGGGTACGTGTTAATACCGGAATATACTGAATATACAGAAATAGACTTTAATATACTGAAATACACTTGTGTTATTACACAAATAAGCATTTTTGAATCGACTCATGGCCTTTTATATGTATCAATACCGCTTAGAGTTGTTGGTCAGTCCGATTAAAAAATGAATTAACACTACACAACAATAAAACAAGTAAAGTGTGAAATACACAATCCTGTCAAAAGGATAAAACGGGTGTAAAGTTGTCAGCTGGCAAGATGGAATCCAAACCGGGAAATTTCAACAAATATGAAGTAATGAAAGAAAATACTTTTCTGTGCTGTATGTCGATTCAAAACTGCTTATTTGTGTACTACACGAGTGTAATTCAGAGTATTTCGGTATATATTCAGTATATTTCGGTATATTTCAATGTATTCCGGTATTTCCCACGTATCCCGAGCGTGCAAACCTGTTATGTTTTCGTTTTTCCTTTTATATGCAATTTCGGTGTTTTGAAATAAGTTGCATAGCCTCTCTGTAAGTATTATTTCTGTGTTTTGCTTTTATAAAAAAATGTGATTGTTCAATTGAACTGTCAATCTGCCATGTTGTTTATTTGAAACAAAGTTATCTTCGTACCCTAGTTATTTTGTACTCATTTTGACAGCTATTTCTACTTTCGTTAAAGTGTTACAAACTCCTTTCAATAACTTTCATTTATAGAAATATGCCTTAATAACACCTCAATAAAGTCGTCTTTCTTTTGTATCTGGGAAAGGATATTTAATTGATGTGTGATGCAATTTTTGTTTTAAAATGTGTGTTGACTCGTGTTATTGTTACTGATTTTCCAAATAGTTAAATTTTTCATTCAGTTAACAGGTCTTTAAGTATATTACTATAACATAAAAAAACTCTCTGACACCAGGCGCGTAGCTGGACCGAATAGGATTTGCAAGCCGCTATACAGAAATCATGTATGTACTTTAATGAATTAATTATTGATATGAAGAAAAGTAGAATCAAGAAAATAATGTACAAGCTTGGGCTTTTTGGCGTAACAGCAGCTACGTGCCTGGACACACATATTGTAGTTAAAATACCCAGCTGCTTTCCCCTTTATCATTGAGGCCTAAGTTACGCTAATCAGAGTTGGGAAATGCTATATAGTCATTAATATTTTATGAGTCGCCTGTTGAATTTCACACAATTGGGTAAAAAGGCGAAAAAGTATCTTGAAGATTTAATTTATTAACCTTTTGTTTTATTTTTCAGTGCTGTAACACATCATTTATAAATTTCCAATGTGACAGAAGTTCCCAGAAGGATGGATCGGATGGAGCTATCATAGCCAAAGTCAGAAAATTGTGGTCCATTGGATCTGAAGGCTGTAAACAATCAAACTGTTCCAATTGTTTCCCTACACAGCTGGTGTTTGGGGATTTAAAAACTGTGACGACATGAACAAACTCCAACACATGGCTATACAAACATTTCTGGGCATCGAAAGCAAACTTCTTTTATTGCCCTGGACGGTGAAACAGGACTTAATAGCCCACTCTACAGAAGACACTGATATAATTTGTCTTTGGCATAGACTATCTTGCTTACCTGTTTCACGCGTTGCACATTGCGTTTTGTCTGGGATAAAGGCAAAACAACGCTTTCAGGGGACACGTGGCAGACGTTAAGCAAATACTGGAGGACAACTACCTCATAAATCTTTTTGATGTTTATACCATAAAAGATGTGTCGCGTGAATACATAATTAAGTGTTTGAACCTTAGTATGAGACACAAGCTGGAAACAACCTGGAGAGATGGGTTACATCAATCGCGAAAGCTGCAGACGTATAAACTGTTCAAAGACTGCTTTAAAACTGAGCAATATGTAGATAGACAATTGTCAATAAAACAAAGATCCGCATTGGTGTGATTCAGATGCTGTGTTTTCCCACTATCCATAGAATTGGAGTGATACAGGAGACCCGAGTACCACTAGATAGAAGAACCTGTAACCAAGGACACGTAAGACAAGACACACTTCCTTGTGTCGTGCCTAGGCTACAAGGAACTACGACATAAACATTTTGGTGACATCTTAGGGCAGGACAGTGATAACAACACTCTAAAAACAATGATGAGAAATATTGACTCTAAATCAATCGCTAACTTCCTCATTGAATCATACAAGAGCCAAATCAGATACTAAAGCATCGCCAGTGATATTTATTAAAAACATTGAACCATATAATTTTAATAACTGATAAATTGTAGACATTATGTTGTGATGAAAGAGACTATATTAATTTTTCTGAATGCCTAAAGGAGAATTCATTCTCAAATTCAATACTTGCACAAACAAAACGAATACGATTTACTACTTAATACAATCACTGTATTAATTTACTAAAAGTAACGATAACGTGACCTTCATAAACACTTGCAAACATATATTTCAAAACAAGCAAGTTATCCTTTCATCACAATGTTTTCCACTTTAAGTAATAGTTTATCCATTCTGATGCAATGATAGAGATATTTTTTAAATAATGTTCAAAGTCAATCTGCCGCAAAATTGTTGCAGTGGTAAAGGGTTAAGTTAAATGGTTTCGGTATATAACTGAAATACTGTTGAAATGGTGTAAATCCAAATTATAACCGAAACATGGTACGTTTGTTTTAAGTTTGCTGTATGGACTTTGACATGTTGCTTATAATAATTTTTATTGAACAATGTGTCCTTAGATAACAAAAATTGTTTACCATAATACAGTTTTTGAATTTGTTCAAGCTGTTGTGATTGGTTACAAAATCATAGCAACCATGCGTCATTACAAAAGGGGTAAATTGAACCTTTACCTACAAATGACAACACCTACCATTCCACTCTACCAATTTCAAGGTAACTTTATAGGAATTTTTCTTTGATGGGTGTTTTTCAATCTCTTCAAAAACTTACAATCTGTGTAGGCATTATGTGTAGAACTTTGATTGCTGCATCATCAGAAATTGAGAAAAGTACCCAAACTTTCAAAACCTTTTCCTCAATAAAATTTCATTGGTCAGATTCCAAGATATTTTGGCAGTAATGTTCTTAAAGTGATCCTCTTACAAAATCTGTTGAAGCCTTATTGATTTTGTTGACAAACAGGGCAGCAATGTGGCATTAGGAAAGGTACAAAACGACAAAACTTGTTACATTTCAAGAAACAAATGACCTTTACTGATAAGCTATTTCTTTAACAGAGTGTCCATTCCTTGCAATATCATATACATGAGCTCCTGTTCAAATTTTCACAGATATTTGCAGTTAAATATTTGTTGCTAATTTACTATCACTAAGAGTGCATGATTTAGGGCCATCTTGGCCCTCTTGTTAACTGTTCTACAATTCAACTTTCAAAATGTTACAACAAAGCTTGCAATGCTATAAAAATGAAAATTTAGAGTCACTTTGAAAACAAATGTTCATTTTGAGTAACACTAAAACTTGCTCTTATGTTGTAAACCTGCATGTTTTACTAATCTTGGTCTTAAATTTTGATGTAAATGGATATGTGTATAAACACTGTTTGCTGTATTTCTATAAGCACACAATGAAACAGTTTAAGTAGCATAGTTGAGTGTCATTCTGTAACAGAAACAAAGGTCTTTGAGACTAGAATACATTCAGACAAACCTCCACCTTTGTGCAATTTGATCTGATTGATCAGATAATATGCATGCTCAGATTGATGTTTATCGTAAAGAGTTATTGATGTTTTCAAGTGGTCAATAGATATATAATGATACAATTATTTTTGCTTTGGCAGATCTGTTATTCATTTCTCTGATGCGTTTATCTGCTCACCTGTCACACAGTGACAAGGTGAGATATTGTAATCACACTTTGTCTGTCATACGTCCACAATTTCTTAATAACACGATAAACTCTTATTTTAATCAGATTTATATCAAACTTATCCAGAGCTCGGTTCCTTTCGTAAACCAGTCAGGTCCATCAATGCACAACTGGATTATGGCCCTTTAAAATTGGCAAGATTGTTATAATTGACCTTGTGAACGCGATAAAAGCTTCATTTATTATCTTATGTTTATCAAACTTATTCAATAGCTAGATATCTGTGACAGCTCGGCTCCTTTCGGAGATCAGCCAGATATGTTTATGCATGACACGACTATGGCCCTTTAAAATCAGGAAAATAGTTATAATTGACCTTGTGAGCACAATAAATCATTATTTATCACCTGGTGCTTACCAAACTTATTCAGTAGCTAGATATCTGTGAGAGCTTGGTTCCTTTCGAAAACCATTTATGCATGTCAGGATTATGACCCTTTAAATTGGCTGAATTGCTATAATTGACCTTGTGAACATGATAGTCATCATTTACGTTCCAATGATTACTAGGAATTTGCTGTGCTCGAGTGGTCAGCGTCGAGGATTTCGAAACAGGGTGTCCCTGGTTCGATCCCCAGTTGCGGCAATTCGGTCATAGTGGAGTGCCCTTGGGCAAGGCACATTTTCTAACCTAGTACTGATTTGTTTATCCAGGGATCATGAATAATTAAATTTAATTGTGCGCTAAATGACCTTAGCTGTCTATGCGCCATAAAACAATATACATTCATTCCAATGATTACCAAACTTATACAGTATCTATGTATGCATGAGAGCTTGTTTCCTTTTGACCAAAGGCCCTCATGGGCCTCTTGTTCTTATATGTAAATTGTAAACTGTTAAAATTTGGCACAAATGTTTCTTAAAAAACATGGTTGTTTTAAACACATTAACAATCTAATTAATCAGGTGAGCAATATAGGGCCATCATGAACCTCTTGTTATGAAAAATAAACACATTTTAATAGCGCATCAAGGAAACAGCCATGCAGCAGTTCTAATTATTCGCATGTGTGAATAACTAGAACTGTTGCATTGCTCTTTGAAAAGGCAGTCTGGATTTCTGTCCACAGCAGGTCATAGTGTACTGCACATTTCTTAGCAATACTAATTTAATTGTAGTATGTATAAGCACAGTTATACTTAGATATAACCCATATACTGTTGAAATGGCATGAAACCCAATTTATTGTTCAAGGTTGATGCATGCATTTTAAAATGTGTTGACACAAGTAGTATGAACTGAAATTGGTACAGTATGCATACCCATTTTAGAGGAGTATTGCTTTCTGATCTGGGTCTACTTAATTTGTCAGTGTTTTAGACTGTCACCTTATTATAATGAGTAATGGTGATACATGTATCCAGCCTGTTTCCCAAAAGTAATATTTAAAAATAATAATAAAAATATAAAAGATTGGTGAATTCATTCTCTGTGTTTATGTGTTAAGAATTGATCGACTCACTATATGGTTTATTACCACCAATATTAGTCTGAGCATGAGATGTTTTGATTTGAAAAAGATCAGATGCCACATCACAGATACTTTCTTATTGTCATCTGCTGAAGTAATCTTGTCTGTTTGATTGACAGTTTATTGGGTAATGTTTTCACTTGACAAAACTGATAGAATCTTAAATATTATTTGTATGTAAGAAAGAGGGAAACTAATAGTTTCTTTACTTCATAAAGCACAGCTTTTGCGTGCTGAGCTTACATTCCTTATTATGTAAAGGGTAAAAGCTCTGAAAACTTGAAGTTCTATTAAACCAGGTGAGCGATATAGGGCCATCATGGCCCTCTTGTTTTTATATACACTGATGAATTTGGCATTGGCATGAGTTTTTACTTAGTGCTGTTTAAACTTCCACCTAATTGTATATGGTTTTCAACCATTTCCATCACAATGCATACATATATGTTAATGTAATATATCATGGAAACTCAATAAGTGTACAGGTAGGTGTACCCAAAGAAATGCAGTGCCTTCAGCGCTTTGATTAAGACAGAATATGGATAAAAGATGGAACCCATTAAAACGCAGACGGACTACGCAGAAAAAATGGAGTATGGAGGTAAAACGCAAACTGGTATTGAAAAAAGCAGACCGCCAATCAAAAATAGTTATTTATGTGAAGTGGGTCTCAAATAGACATGGCGGTTTTCTGTTAGATATTTCGGTCCTTAATTGGATTGTTTGAATAAGAAAGTATATTTAATTTGCACTATCTAAGGCCAATCATGACAGAGCCTACTTATCCATTTTTAATTTCTCTTTAATTAAAATCTGAGGTTATATGTCTTTGAAGATGTTTTATTTTCCACACTTACAAGAAGATATTAATGAGCAAATGAAAACTGAAAAAAGATCATTGATCCGAAAGTCTATATATATTAGTATTTGGACATCAAATCGTCCAATTATGAAGGTTTTATTTCTATAAGTATTGTATTGTTTGTCATTATTTATTATTTTATATGTCCTTTGAATTGGTATTGGTATTATTTATGGATGCAATAGAATAAAATAATATTCCAGGGGCTTAATAATTTTGTTTCATGTTGTTGTCTTGTTTGTTGCAGCTTTGAAAATATTTTTTTCAAGCTACAAGGAAAAAAATCTGATCGTATTACAAATTACAAACAATACGAATTTTGTAGCAAAGCATCAAAGACGCCGCGCATGATTTTGAAGCATGACTTAAAGGAAGTAGATGCAGTTCAGTACATTTAAATAACCTGTACAAACAGACAGGATGTAAATATTTTGAACAAGAAGACCAAATGTCCCTTTATTTTAAACTAGAAGCCAAATGTCCCTTTATTTTAAACAAGAAGCCCGAGATGTGTCTTTATTGCTCACCTGGCTACCATAGTCTATAATGAAAGGTTATCAAGAGCAGAAAGGGTCAATTTTGAGGTAGGGATTATATTTTTTATATGCTACGATCTATGTGATGTTTAGTCTTGAAACCATTTGGTTTACAGTTTGCTTAACAGTGACTGCATTTATAATGTCATACAAGCTGAAGTTTCTTAATTTTTACCAATAAACTATTTTAAATCTGCTCTAACTAGATCAATTAGATAAAAAACAACATATTAAACATGCTGAAATATTAACATATATTAACTTAAGGTTTAATGCCTGTAGTTATAAGACAAGTGTGACAAGTTTTGGAAGGAGAAGGGGACGTCTATTCTCCTTCCAGTTTAGCCGAAGTATGATAAAAACAATCGGGAGTATATCAACAAACAAGAGCTGTCTATAAGACAGCATGCTCGATTATTTGCCATTTGATTCTGTAGTTAACAGTGGTTAATGAAATATGGGCATGATAGTACCTTGCATGTCAAATTTAACCAAATTGTCAAAGTCAAACAAGGGCCATAATCTGTACTGAAATCATACAAGAGTTATCTAATTTGACTGTCTGACACCTCTGAAGACATGAATGCAGTTTCAAGTCAAGATCATTAGTGGTTACTGAGATATGACCATGATAGTGTCTTGCGTGCAAAACTTTAACCAACGTTTCTAAGTCCCAAGGGGCACTATTGTGTATAATCTGACATGAGTTTTTGGGACTTGTCCTGCAACGTCATTTGATGATGTCCAATAAGTGTGTGAAGTTTCAAGTCAATAGCATCTGTGGTTTGTGAGAAAAAGCCTTGCATGCTAAACGTTAACCAACATTTCTAATTCCAAAAAGGGGCATTATTGTGTCAAAATCTGATATGAGTTTCGAGACTTGTCCTGCAAGGTCATTTGATGATGACCAATAAGTGTGTGAAGTTTCAAAGTAATAGCATCTGTGGTTTGTAAGAAAAAGCATTGCGTGCAAAACTTTAACCAACATTTCTCAGTCCAGACAGGGGCATACTTTTGTCAAAATCTAGAAAAAGTTGACATGTATAGTCAACATATAGCAAGAATACAACTGAATGAACAAACTATAGGGGAGACAAATATATCCCCGGAAACTTTTTTTGTGAGCTTTCAGGGCCGTAAACCAAACAATTAAAAAAGCGTAGCCTAGGGAGTTGGGAAAAAGTTATTTTTGATCTGAGCTTTGATGAATCGGGTCGTCAGGGCAGTAAACCAACCTATTAAAAAGCGTAGCCTAGGAAGTTGGGGAAAAGTTATTAAATACAAATTAAAAGTGTCTAAAGTTTTGTAATAACGGTAGAAGACATTACGTATTTTGTATTTTGTTTTTTCTTAAATCAATTAATACAATTTATTTATTTATAAAGGTGTTTTTTTTTTCCATCATATTACAGTATTTTTCTTTACAATACTTATGTTGGTTGCTCCCTATTCGCCAAGCCCCGGTAGCTCACGACGCGGGCTGTCAACCCAGGGACTGTGAGTTCGAATCCCGGCTCGGCCAACTTTCTTTCCGACGATTGACAAAAGTCAATGCGACATGCGTCATTCGTCTTCCACCAATGGGCTAAGTCTATGTGGAAAAGCAGCCAGTTGCTTGGAAAGATTGTTGTGTGGAGTACTGGTGTGAGGAAACCAGGAAATGCATGTGTAGGTGAACTGGCCGCCGTGATATAACTGAGAAATTGTTAAAAATGGCGTTAAACCCCAATCAATCAAATGCTCCCTATTCGATTACGCAACCCCATGGTACAAAATTAAAACCTATTCAATACTGACACCGCGCTTCCGCGAGGCGTCAATAAATTAAATACGGCCAAAATGGTCTGCATCCCGTGACCTATATAAGTTTTAAAAATACTTAAATATCTTAAACTTACTAATAACGTATTAAGTTCGTTAAGCTTTGATAAAATTATGCTTAAAAGTTATACAGGTAAGTCTTTATGTATAATTACTATATAATCACCAAATCGACTGTTTGACTCAAGATTTGTTCTATTTTATCAATTCGACATTATGATTGTAGGCTAATTCGTCTACAACAAATCTGATGCTAACGGCATTTGAACCGTCATCCTGTACTACTAGTATTAAAAGTCACTGCATCATCCGAGTAATAATATGGCAATTATTTATAAATACAAGTACAATTACTCAATTGAGTTGAATCTATTGTGGCAAGTTGGAAAGGGGTAATAGACAGATATATTGCTTTATTGTGTCGGCTGGGACTTTGATACGGTTTCTCTCCGTTTCGGTTTTCTGTGAATGTTCTAAATGTATTTCTTCGTGTGAATGCATTCAGATAAACGTGCGAAAATACAAAACGATGTTATTGACTAAGTAAAATACGGTACCAAATATGGTAATGAGACGTCATTGATATATCATCGAAATACTCTAAATGCGGTAGCTGAGCGACATTCACACGTCATTCATAGAATTATTCCGATATTGAAATATAGAAATATGATTTTTTTCCCTATATTCTAAGTTATACTAGGTTTAACATATTGAGGCTAAAGCCCGAAAGACGAAATAATTGTTACACCCTAGCTGTGTCTTCATTGGAAATGAAATTAATTTATTTCCCTGCATGCAGGTATATTTTGACGCTTTTACAGCAGAAAACTGTTAAAACATTGTGGTTAAAAGATTGATCAATAGGTCTGGGGTTGACGCCGCTTTCAACATATGTTTAGTCATATCACGTCGACAAGTTCACATTCCCATATATTGCCTGGCTTAAATATAATACCGGTAAGGCCTACTTTACACAAGCAACTTTGATGCAATAGGAGAAATGCTTTTATTGATCAATTTCTTCTCTTGCCAACATGTTTTCAAGTCTTTTTTATTTAATGATTATACTTTCATTTATGGAGATTTACCATACATTTGTGTACGTGTTTTCAAAGTCGTCTGCTGCAGATTTGTTGTATGTGGGTAAGCTTTGAAACTTGAAACTCTCTGAAACCGGTTGGTTTTTCCTGCACATTTTTAAGGTATTTTGTTTGCGTAGAATAACTGAGTTGTAACGAGCAATGTAGACCAAGATTGGATTGCACGAATTATGTGGCTGATCTTGGTCTATAATGCTCGCAAATGTTGCTAAAAGTCGTGTATGTGATTGAATGTTGTTTTGGCTATTTATTAACTATTAACTGTATATGAGCACGGTAGTTTGCGTCCAAAGTCGTAAGTGAACGTTACTGGCAATTGACTTGACCGGCAAGTCCACCAACAATACCGATCTTAAAACAACGTCATACGGAAATCGATGGGCCCATAAGGGTTTCTCTGCCTTTAAACAAACTTTCTCTGTAATGTAGACAGACATTGACCTGTACACTGGGCAGACTAACGGTTGTTTACATCACATATCCTCAACCCTTTCTTAAATGTAACAAATCTGCAGCAGACGACTTCAAAAATCCACAAGAAAACATGAAAACCTCTATATAAACGAACGTTTAATTATGGAGTTGAAAATATTGTGGCAAAATGAGAAATGCCAATAATAAACATTTCATCCTATGCCACTATGTTTCCAAACGTTATATGATTCAGATGCGTCAGGATTATAATCCATAACAAACACATATCTTCAATAAGACTGATTAATGGTAAAGAAGGGTGATGATACGAGTTGCAGGAATTCTGCAGGATAAGGTCGGGTATGTTTACGATGTCATAGTTCAAGCGGATTTATTTTACATCCATTGTGAAACACGCAGTCCTCCGTGGTATAGTGGTTATATCGTCTGCCTTTGGTGTGGGAGGCCAGTGTTCGAGTCATACCAATGGCTTAATTTTTTTTATCGTAACGTCTTCCACAGGGGTTTTCCATACCTTTGCCTGGATGTTTTTTAAGTTCATCTGTTGCAGATATGTTGTATGTGGGAAAGGTGGTTTAACTAACGACCTTATCTTACAACAGTTTTCCCGCTGGTGTTTGTATCTTACTTTACGCCACTTTCAACAGTTTTCAGTTAAATCACAGCATTTCCAGCGTAAGGTATCCGTATTCCGGGTCCTTTTATCCCGATACCTTAATGTTGATGCTGACCAACCTAGCAGCCACATCTAACATTTTTAAGGTATTTGGTATGACCAGCACCCGAGGCGGTACTCTCCTAGATTTAAAGGTTGAACTTTCATTTGCCCTTGTGGCAAACAAAAGGATATATTTCGTATTTATTTACTTATGTATAGTTGAATACAAAGTAGAAAATGGAAAGTAGGAAACCATATCTTCAAAGGCGTCAAAAGTACCATAAACATGTTAGGGTACTTGATTATTTGTAAGATAATGATGTGTATTTGTTTGTTTATATAAGTGTCACTCTCTGTTCACTTGTTATATGTCACTGTATATTGTATTATGGGTCGGTGGCCTATATACTAGAAATACAGATGTCTATGTCTGTTCTGGTCCATCTATCTCCTGGTTTAATTCCAAGTCGGATCATTCAAAATATCTACTTGTACCAGGTTCGGAATGCGTTGCCATGAGCATCCCTACGTAACCTGCAGCAAACAGGATTGATATCGGGACACCCGGCCTCAAATGCCGCTAGCTTACCACTTGGCAGATAAATATCTTCTTCTGTAAAGGATGATTCCCGTTCTTGGAATGAAATTATTTTCCAGAATATTTCAAAGATATTTTAGGATTTCAAAGGATCGAAAATATGAAAGTACAGTCAAACCTGTGTTAAAGACCACCGTTGTATAGCAATTCCCTGTTTAAAGCAACCCAATTTTATTTCCCAACCCTGCAATTGAAGACTACTTGTGAAAAAAGACCAGTGTTATCTTCCTGTGCCACAGTGGGTGGTCTTTAAACACAGGTCGGGCTACACTTACATGCATTGTTCGCTCCTCTTTAATCTATGTGTAGCGGTTTAAAAACCTTTAATATCAGGATTTCTCTAGGTGTCCAGTTGATCTTTTAAATTTCAAGGAGACCTTGAAAGATTTGATAAAATTCAGGCACCTTTTCAGTTTTCAAAGGAAATGTCATATATAATTCAGCTCTAGAAAGAGTGGTGTTCGAGTGTCAAGAAATACCAACGTAACACTTCAAACAAAAATAACTTTTAATGAATAGCTTTAGAAAATGTTCCAAAAATATAGATTAATATTTTGTTTTTTGTAAATTTCTGAAAAGGAAAACCA
The DNA here is from genome assembly GCA_031761405.1 of Serripes groenlandicus. NCBI lineage: Eukaryota > Metazoa > Mollusca > Bivalvia > Cardiida > Cardiidae > Serripes > Serripes groenlandicus. The sequence goes on along the minus strand of JASEVX010000468.1, from coordinate 82,115 downwards.
TAACCCAAACAAAATTATGATCGCAAGAACAATTAGATTACAAGTTGTAATTATTTCACACCAAATACCTGAAACAAAACACATTAACCCTTTCTCTCATACAGACGCTAGCAGACGACTTATGAAACCATTGGGACAAAAGGAGAAATTGATGAGCAATTTCTTCTTCTGCCACAATGTTTTCAACTTTCATCAAGAATTGTTCTTTCATATATAGAGAGCTTCCATATAATTGCATTTATGTTTTCAAAGTAGTCTACTACATATTTGTTGTATGTGGGAAAGGGTTGATGAGAGGTGCTCCAAGAAAACCAGCCTTAGCATAGATCCGATATGCAAATTAGATGGCAGTATTTTGGCAAATCAGAAAATAAAAATATATGTTCTGTCACGGTTTCTGCATCACAAACAAAAGTAATGTAATGCATGAGAACCGGGTAGTTTTTAAGGATAAATTGTTGGTTTGTTTGTTAGGCGTGGCATAACATGAATTATTACAATCGTGTACACATAAAGATTCGTCTGTGTATCCATGCTATCGTTTCCATCGGCAATCTTTGTCAGAAGATTCTTGAAAACCACTGTCACTAATTGGCGAACATTGTAAATCCAGTTCAAACTACAGGCATTTGCAGGTTGATCCGCATCTACACCGGTTACAGATGCCCTAAGATTGGTTTTCACAGATCACCGCTCATTTAATATTTGGAATACACTATACTTGGCAAAGTTAAACAAATGGCTGTAGTATACGAGATCAAGTTTATTTTATCACATTCTATTTCAAAGGCACAATTATCAATCATTTCCCTTATACATACGACGTTTGACGCATTCGTCTCTGAAACATTTTGAAACAAAAGATGAAACTTCTGCTTTTCCCCAACAGTGTTAGTTTTTAAATATCTATCTAATATGTAGACCTCTTTACAACTTTCTTGATATTGTTTATTTTTTTCAAATCAGACGACTCTTAAAATATTATATTTTTTAAGCAGACTCCTTTTAAAATAATCTGCTGTTCCCATTAAGTTTTCAATTATCTATCAAAAATAAAGATCTCATTTCAATTTTTTTTAAATTGTTAATTTCAAAGCCGATGACTCTAAATAATAATATATAATGGAGGCAAACGACACTAGATTTTTTTTTTTATCATGGAAGCAGACAACTTAAAAAGAATACCATATCATTGACGCAGACAACATTAAAACAAGAGGGCCATGATGGCCCTGGAATCGCTCACCTGATTTTTTTTTTCACTTTAGCTATATAAGCCCCGCCATCTGGCGGGCATAGTTTCCAACCAATCAACTTGGCTTTAAGGAATCTGATAGAGGGTCACCCTAGGAACATTTCTACAAAATTATTTGAAAATCGGCCTGACACTTTTGAAGGAGAAGATTTTTTAAGTTTTCACTCATAATAGCAATAAAAGGCAAAATAGCCCCGCCCCCTGGCGGCCATGTTTTTTGACCAATCAACATGGCTTGAAGGAATCTGATAGAGGGTCATCCAAGGAACATTTCTACAAAATTATTTGAAAATCGGCCCGACACTTTTGGAGGAGAAGATTTTTTAAGTTTGCACTATAGCCATATAAGGCAAAAAAGCCCCGCCCCCTGGCGGCCATGTTTTTCGACCAATCAACATGGCTTCAAGGAATCTGATAGAGAGTCACCCAAGGAACATTTCTACAAAAAAAGTTCAAAATCTGCCAACCAGTTAGGGAGAAGTAGAATTATGAAGTTTTTTTCGTTTCGTTGCCATGGAAACCAGAATTCTGCATGGATCCCAAAAAATTGAAGGAATTCTGGTGAGGTCATTGAGAGGATGCTTTCTGTGAAGTTTCATCCCAATTGACCCACCGGTTACTGAGGAGAAGATGTTGAAGATTTTTTAAGTTTGCACTATAACCATAAAAGGCAAAATAGCCCCGCCCCCTGGCGGCCATGTTTTTGACCAATCAACATGGCTTGAAGGAATCTGATAGAGGGTCACCCAAGGAACATTTCTACAAATTTATTTGAAAATCGGCCTGACACTTTTGGAGAAGAAGATTTTTTAAGTTTGCACTATAGCCATATAAGGAAAAATAGCCCCGCCCCCCCTGGCGGCCATGTTTTTCGACCAATCAACATGGCTTGAAGGAATCTGAAAGTGGGTCACTTAAGGAACATTTCTACAAAATTATTTGAAAATTGGCCTGACACTTTCGGAGGAGAAGATTTTTTAAGTTTTCACTATAGCCATGTAAGGCAAAATAGCCCCGCCCCCCCTGGCGGCCATGTTTTTCAACCAATCAACATGGCTTGAAGGAATCTTATAGAGGGTCATCCAAGGAACATTTCTACAAAATTGTTTGAAAATCTGCCAACCAGTTTGGGAGAAGAAGAATTTTGAAGTTTTTTTCATTTCGTTGCCATGGAAACCAGAATTCTGCATGGATCCCAAAAATTTGAAGGAAATCTGGTGAGGTCATTGAGAGGATGCTTTCTGTGAAGTTTCATCACAATTGACCCACTGGTTACTGAGGAGAAGAAGTTGACGCACGACGGACGACGCACGACGCACGACGGACGCCGGACAAAAGGCGATCACAATAACTCACCTTGAGCAAAGCTCAGGTGAGCTAAAAATATCATGTCAAGGAAGCAGACGACACTATAAAGGGCACAGTTCAGGCAGAATTTCCTGTATTATGTGGCGTATTTGGAAAGTGTATTCAAGTCCCATTTTTCCCTCTGGATCTTCTGTTTGAACTATGGAAAATTCTAGATTTCCTCTTCCTCCTCGGGGCTTGAACAACTTCTTCAAACCCACCATCATCTTCGTCCTCTACGTCACCCACGTCCCCTTTATAACGACGGTTTTCAGACGAGGCTGGCATCTTTCTAATATGTTCCTCTTCCTCTTCCTGCAAAAATAGAAATTTATCTTTTTTAGAATACCACTTGTTGGTATAGAACTTTCTGAATTCATGCAGACGGATGTTTCAGTCGTCTCGAGGCTAACCCTTTCCCACATTTAAACGCAATTTGATGTCTCTGCAGTAGACGACTTTTGTAAACATTGTTGAAGTTTTTTTCCATATAAATGTCTAGATGTGTTTAAAGTCATCTGCTGCATATTTGTTGAATGCCGGGAAAGGCTTAAACTAAGTTAAAGAGAAACAAGATGTGTTTATGAAACACTGATGCCCCCGAATGGCAACATCTAGGTCAAAGGTGAAGGTCGCAAGGTCAAAAATGTTGGAACTGACAGAAAGGTCATGTCACAAGGTATACACATGTGCAATATGGTAGCCGTACCTGTTATGGTTCAAAAGTAGTGGTCAAGGTTATTTTTTTTTTCGAGAATGGCAACATCTAGGTCAAAGGTCAAGGTCGCAAGGTCGACAATTTTGGTACTGACATAAAGGTCATGTCACAAGGTATACACATGTGAAATATGGTAGCCGTACCTGTTATGGTTCAAAAGAAGTGGTGAAGGTTAAAGGTTTTTTTCGAGAATGGCAACATCTAGGTCAAAGGTGAAGGTCGCAAGGTCAAATATTTTGGTACTGACAGAAAGGTCATGTCACAAGGAATACACATGTGAAATATGGTAGCCTTACCTGTTATGGTTCAAAAGTAGTGGTCAAGGTTAAAGTTTTTTGTCGAGAATGGCAACATCTAGGTCAAAGGTCAAAAATGTTGGTACTGACAGAAAGGTCATGTCACAAGGAATACACATGTGAAATATGGTAGCCTTACCTGTTATGGTTCAAAAGTAGTGGTCAAGGTTAATTTTTTTTTCGAGAATGGCAACATCTAGGTCAGAGGTCAAGGTCACAAGGTCAAACATTTTGGTACTGACAGAAAGATCATGTCACAAGGAATATACATGTGAAATATGGTAGCCGTACCTGTTATGGTTCAAAAGTAGTGGTCAAGGTTAAAGTTTGTTTCGTGCAGACAGACAGATGTGCAGACAGGCCAAAAACTAGATGCCCACCGAATCGGTGATTCCGGGGGCATAAACAATCTCAAAACATGCAATTACTCCTTTTCAAACTGTTCCTTATACATACATTGAAGGTATAGTGGCAAAAGCAGAAATTGCTCATGATGAGCAATTCCGCCCTTTGCTTCTTTGATTTCAACTCACAATCAAGACACAATTAAACTAGCACTGCAGAAATCAAACGATGTAAATACATAAATAATTTAATAAACTATACCTTTAACTTGTTTGAAATCTCCTCAACATGCGGTCTGACAATGTCGAAAACACTACCAAGTTCCATCAACAGTTGTTCAATTGCACCTAATTGTGACCACTGTCTAGTCTGAAACAGCTGCAGAATCTCCGTGTCTATCTTCGGTAGCATCTGCTGCATCCTCTCTAACTCCATGTATCTGTGAGGATAGTGCTTTTCGGCGTAGTCCCTGTCCCCTACCTGATAGTCAGCATTGTCGAAAAACTCACGGATGGTACAGAGTTTGGGCAATATCTTTGTCCTGCATTTCTTTTTAAACATTCCAAACTCCGACTTCTTTGCGAAGTGTGATTCATGTTGCTGGTGCTCTTGTTTCTTTATCATAAGGATACTCTGATAGTCCATTTTACTGTCATAACTGACGCTCCTTTGCCATTGAAGGTAATTTGCTCCATGTCCTCCAATTTCAGGAGAAGTTGGAGTATTCATAAAATAGTTTGGTTGATATTTCCCATCTCCCGAATTGTTTGGCCTATCTTGACTATTGTAACCGATTCCCCAACTACTCAGATGGTCTGACTGTCCAACATTTGGTTCCATGTTGATTAGTGTGCCACTGTTGCTCAGGTTCAGGACTGATTGGGCTCCAATGACAACAGACTGCTCTAAATCCATAGCTTCCTTAACCAAGTTTTCAAAATAGACGCCACAAAATCCACAGTGACTATCTGTGATCTTCACGGTGTCAAACAATTTGAACTCATCGTGAACAAGTTCCCGTTTTCTTCTAGCCTGGCGCATGACGGTTATTCTTTTGAAGAAATTTGTTATTTTCACTGCCGCTCCATTTATTCTGTCCTTTGCTTCCAGTTCCCGTTTCTCTTGGATACTTTTATCGATTTCTTCTGGTGTGAATTCTGCCTCTAACACTGGTTCATTATCTTCAATTTCATCTATTGGCACAAGGTCATGGATAACGCTTTCAGTGTTTGGGTTGAAAAATGTGGGAGAGAATAGTTTCTCGTTTTCAAGCTTTGAAGTTACTATCCGTTGTCTTATATTTGGACCCCACTTGCATACAAGCAATTCTTCCCCTTGCTGCCTTGTCTTCAGTAGTGAATCTAATGCAGCAGCAACATCATCAATACCCTTGACTTTATGTTTGACATATTTTGCTAGACGTTGTAGTCTGTCAGGACCCTCCTGCGGAATGTTAATACATGTTAAAGATTTCATTAAGCTGATCTCATTTTGAGCAGGAATCGCCTTACCGACGTTCAAGACAAGTAACATATGTAGAACGATGATTCGCTCCGCTACGGCATAGAAATGGGGATCACCAAGGCTAAGCTTCAATGCTTCCTCTAAAATATTTATGTTATGACCAAATCCACAAACTCCGAAACTGATATACTTCAGATTATCTTGGAGCAAGTTTGTTTCCTTTTGATAATTCTTTGGTTGCCATATATCAATGCCTGTAACCACTCTTGCCAGTCTTGGATTTGGAAAAGTAGCTTCAATAAATTTAACTAACGCAAGGTAGTTGGATGGCAAGATGAACAGAAAGTCCGGAAAGTCTTGAGTCTTCAACTTGGCTGTTAAAATGATAGCAACTGTCAGGAAAAACTCGATCCACATGCAGTAATGGTGCAAATCTGGTAGTTGAGATATAGAACCTTTTCTCCTTTGAAGACTCACAAATTTTGAAAACTGAAACACAGCTTCATATGGATTTGGATCAGACGACATGTAGGAGTACGCTTCCACAAACCTCTTTGCAATGCATTCCACGTACATTCGTTTGCCACGTTGGTATGTGACAAGAGTGTACACGTGAAATCTCTTCAAGTTCAATACACCTTCAAACTCAATCGCTCGCTCGAACTTTTCAAGACACTCTCTTGGAGATGGTTCAATTTTGCATTTAAAGTCCAATCCAAATAAGTGGTATCCAAATTCAAACAGAAAGACGACTTCAGTTTCTTTAGCAGCTTGGCAATTTAACGTCTTTCCAATAGTGGATGTTTTAACCTTCCATTGGTCCTTGAGAAAATCTCTGAGATGACGAAGGATTTTGGTACTTCTTTGCAGGTACTTGACCAACTCTTCACTGTCCTCGCCTATTAGGACTGGGTGACCCGAATATGGCATTAGATCATCAAGCAAACATCTACATGCTTTATACTTTTCACTTTGATCTCTCTCCCCTTCTTCTAAAAATTGATCAACTAAAACATTCAATACACCCGAATATGTTTTCTTGAGTCTGTAGGCACCTTCTTGAATCTCATTCTCTAGTTCTACAAGCAGCAGGTCAGTTTTAACCAGCAAAATCATGCCCTCTTTTGACATTGTCGTGTGCCGCCTATTGCAATTGTTATCAACATTACCATCATTTGGACATTCAAGACCTGCACAAGAGAAGCTGCACATTTTACTCCGATCCCTTAAGTTAAAAAGAGCTTTCCAAATATGTTCAGTCCATTGAAGAGTTCTTTTCAGCAAGAATCGAATGATGGATTCATAGGCATCTTCCTTGTCTACAATACAACGGTATTTTACTACTTTACTAGTCTTCGTGAGACCCTTTAAGATCTGCAAGCAAAGAGGCCGTTGTTTTGGATAAAAGACAAATTCATTCTGGCTGAAATGGTGCAATCCATATAACTGTAGGTATTTATGGACATTGTCCAAATTTGCAGCCTCATTTGGTTTTGAAAGGGCAACACACACAGTGAAAGTAAAGCCAACAGAGTTAATGAGTCGTTCAACATTTTGAGATTTGTCAAGAGATGAGTGTCGCATCAACCAGTCTCCACATTCTACTAATCCTGCGTCGTTCTGGACTGGTTTGGATCCAATAAACGACTTCCAGGCATCTTTTACAATATCTGGATTTAACGACAACTCAGACTGAAGAAGTCGTAACTCTCCAAATGAATCATTACATTTACTGGCTCCAAGCAGTTCAACTCCTTCTGCCATGGATTTAAGCACATTTACAATTGGGTATGTATGTATCTCAACGGGAGAATCAGCCCCTTCCTTCCTAGTTGCCATGAGAATGCGACTAGACACGAGAATACATTGACCAAGGATACCCTGGTCGTGTGTTGTTCTCGCTATTTCTGTCGCATCTTCAGTGAGGCCGTGTTTTAAAAGGAGGTTGGTCGCTTCTTTCAGTTCATCTACAAACAATGAATTGATTTATTTAACATGAATTGTAAAGGACTTATCATAACATTAGTTTAAATTAGGGATGGCAACGATTAATCGGTTACCCAGTTAACAGTATGTTTTCCGATTAATCAGTTAGTAATTTCGGTAACCGAGTACTCGGAAGAAAAAACAAGAGGGCCATGATAGCCCTATATCGCTCACCTGATTTAATAGAACTTCAATAGTTTTCAAAGTTTTTACTCTTTTTAGGCCAATACTTTTGGACAAGAAGATTTTTAAAGTTTTAACAATGCAAATATAAGGAAAACAATCTCCGCCCCCTGGCGGCCATGTTTTTCAACGGATCAAAAATATTTGAACAATCTTCGTAAAGGGTGCCCCAAGGAACATTTGTGCAAAATAATTTTTAAATCAGGCCAGTTCTTTTGGACAAGAAGATTTTTTAAAGTTTTAACAATGCACATATAAGGAAAACAAGCTCCGCCTCCTGGCGGCCATGTTTTTCAACGGATCAAAAATATTTGAACAATCTCGGTAAAGGGTGCACCAAGGAACATTTGTGCAAAATTATTTTCAAATCGGCCCAGTACTTTTGGACAAGAAGATTTTTCAAAGTTTAAACAATGCACATATAAGGAAAACAGGCTCCGCCCCCTGGCGGCCATGTTTTTCAACGGATTGGAAATATTTGAACAATCTTGGTAAAGAGTGTCCCAAGGAACATTTGTGCAAAATAATTTTCAAATCGGGCCAGTACTTTTGGACAAGAAGATTTTTAAACTTTTAACAATGCACATATAAGGAAAATAAGCTCCGCCCCCTGGCGGCCATGTTTTTTAACGGATCGGAAATATTTGAACAATCTTGGTAGAGGGTACCCCAAGGAACATTTGTGCAAAATAATTTTCAAATCGGGCCAGTACTTTTGGACAAGAAGATTTTTTAAGATTTGGCAATTTTCCCCTTTTCTGATGCCGCAGCAACCAAAATTCTACTTGGAATTAATTTCTTTGAACAACTTTGAAAGAGGACTACCTAAGGACCATTCCTGTGAAGTTATTTTGAAATCTGTCCATTGGTTTAGTAGGAGAAGTCATTTGTAGGAAATTGTTAACAGACGCCGACGGACGCCGGACGGTGAGTGATCACAAAAGCTCACCTTGCACTTCGTGCTTAGGTGAGCTAATAAAATATATACACAGTTGTGTTTCACCTTTTGTTCTTTTCAATTTGTCACACGTAACTGACATAAAGGTAAATTATTCACAGCTCGATCGACGAGTGTTTACATTACTTCGATAACAGCCGCACTCGATTTTATTGATGATCGTTTGTTTGTGTAGTGTTAATCGAATAATTGTCAATTAAAGGACGGTTTGTTTCTTTTAAAACAACTTTGATGTCTAATAAAGGCAGAAATGATAAGATTGATAATACAACTAATTGGAGTGAGTGTGATACATTTCAATTGTTGTTTTTGTAAATTATTATTTACCAACACGATTAGAAGATTTAAAGAGTAATTTGAAGTTTGTAACACCTTTTCCCCTGAGTTGGTATTTAAAGATATGCAGCTATGTACCTCTTTCATTCGACATATTTTAAATCGTATAACAGTCACTTCGTTAAAAAAAGATCTACAGAATACATTGCCATAATTCCGCCTTCTACATCCTTTGTCTGGAAGTATTTCATACGCTGTGCTAATGATAACAAAGTCAAGTGCAATGTGTGTGGTAATGAACTGTCTTGGACTGGTTGAACCAGTAACATGCGCAACCAAATACGACTAAAACATCCGTCAGAAGACCAGACTTCCCTTAATTCGCCTAACACTTTGTCTAACAGCCAAACAACAACAACAACAATAACAGTGGCTATTTATTGTCTATAAGTCTATACGATTAACTGGGTAACCGGTTACAAAATTGTACGAGTAACCAGTTAGTAATATCGGTAACCGTTGCCATCCCTAGTTTAAATTGATTAATTTCTCATGTTTTTTAATTGATTGTTTGGTATTTTGAGCCGCTTTCAACAATTTTTCAGTTAAATCATGGTGCTTCCTCGGAAAGTTACCATTACTTCTGGTCCATTTACCCTGATACTAGCCAGCCATTCTTAATGCTAACCCTGCAGCTCTGAGCGACAATGAGAGCAACCATTACTACCATTTAAAAGTCTTTGGTATGACCCGGCCTGGGATCGAACCCGCAACCTCCTGCACCCGAAGCGGATGCTCCACTACTACACCACGGTTTGGACTGTACTTACCATTACCCTGAAGAATTCTAGCAGCCTCTTTGACAAATCCTTTTTTCTCTAGGAATTCCACTCTATCACCAACTTTAGGGATACTATCAATTGCATTTAGCATTCCCTCCTTATTGCCAAGCTTGTGGAACTTTTCTGCTGCCCTGAATGAATTGAAAACCATCGCACAATCAAAGAAGTCAAAATGGAGTCTTATTGCTTTTGAAGGTTCTTGATTCTATGGGTTTTATGTTGTTTTAATCAGAATTTCATTATATTATGGTGATAGAGCATTCCTGATTCCAGGGTGACTAACTGGTTTGTTTGTAAGGTGTTTTAAGCTTCATTTAACATATTTTCAGGCATATCAGGCCGTTCCTGGGTCAGGTACCAGTAATAAAAGTCCATGTATCCTAACATCAGTGCGTCAGTTGTAATTCTAACCCAAAATTCCTGAGCACCAAGGAGCAAAAGCCATTACTTCCATTTTTAAAGTCTTTGATATGACCCAGCCGAGGATCGATCCTGTGACCTCCCGTACCAAGGCGGATGCTTTACCACTACACAACCGAGGTGGTTAACAAAACAAGTAGTATTAAATAATTAATTTACTTGGCATAATGAGAGTAAGGCAAATTGGAGTTTTGTTTGACTTGCAAACAGTGACTACTCCGGAAAGTCTGGGCATGAAATGTAGATGTTACTTCTTGTGGAAATATAGAAGCACCCCTATATCTATTTCCGTATATCCTCATATAACAGCTAATCAAAGGATGAAATAATACCATAAACAATGAAAAAAGATGCAATATTATCTTTAAATAAAACAAGCAGTTTCAGAGAAGAACAATATAAAAGTTGTCATTTCTACCCTTTTCTGATACTGCAATTTTTATCAACCAATCAATTTGACTTGAAATTATTTTCTAAATGGTCAACTAGGAATAATTTCTGCAACGGTATCTTGAAATAAGAAAATAGCTTTAGATACCAAGAATTTCATTATATTTGTCATTTTATTTTTTGTTCTGACACAGCCATGATTTTCAAAGAATCAAAATGACTTGAACACTATTGGTAGAGAGTAGCCTCAGCAATAGTTCTACTAAAGTAACTTGCATGCTTACCAAGCTTTTCTTATCCTCAAGTGGGAGATTCATGATCTCAAAGGGAGAAATTGGGGTTTGAAGTGGGAGATTTTCTGCACCATGAATTAGCCAGTAGACATTTTCACAATAGAATGGAATTTAGTTAACTATGCATGAGACAATGCACAAAAAGACTCATTTTGAGAAAGTTTTCTATTTAACCGAATATTTTCAACTGTATGTTAGTTAGCATTTAAGACTTTTTTGGTATGTTTTCAAATCCATCCTCTGGTATTAAATACTTTTAGGTGTGGCTAACTAGAAAAGCAAGCAAGATGTATCATGTGTCAATGAGTTTACATATTGCATCCAAGAATATTAATATCTATAGTAAAAAGACAAGAATTGAATGTAGTTGCATAGGCAATGAAACATGTTATTTTACAAGAATTACAAGAATTACAAGAATTACACATAATGAAATGGATGGTATGTTTGATTTTCAAAATCCACCAAAATCTGTGTTTTTTACCCCCAAAATAGGTAACACTCTAAATCCCTAGCACTTGTACTTTTTGAGGAAATATTAAAAACAAGTGGGCCATGAGGCCCTGGATCGCTCACCTGAGAATGGGCTTTTTAAGACTAAACTCTTTCAGCGCCAATGGCAATATCATCGAGAGTTAGACAATCTTTCTGACAAAATTTCAAGCTGCTCCAAGTCAAAAATGCAATCTCTATAGTGTTAACAATATGTTTATACAATATGGCCTAGTGACCTAGTTTTTGACCTGACCAAACCCATATTTGATTTGGCCTAGATATCTTCAAGGCAAATATTCCGACAAAGATTCAAAATGACCCGTAACTGAACTTGGCCTAGATATCACCAAGACAGACTTTCTAACAAAGTTTCAACATGCTCAAGCCAAAAATGTGGCTTCAAGAGTAATAGAAAGATTTTCCTTAAATGTTTGACCCGACATGACCTAGTTTCGAAATTGGCTTCGATATCACTTAGACAAACATTCTGACAAAGTTTCAACATGCTCAAGCCAAAAATGTGGCTTCCAGAGTGTTAACAAGATTGTCTTTAAATTTGACCTAGTGACCTAGCTTTTGACCCCACATGACTCACTTGCCCTAGAGTTGATGGAGATATATGTTCTGATAAACTTTCATAAAGATTGGATGCAAAATGTTGCCTCTAGAGTAGTAACAAGCAAATGTTGACGACGGACGACGAACAACGAAGTACAACAAGAGCACCGCGTACGGCACAGACGCTCGACTGATAGGGAGAAAACAGAAAGAAAAAAAAAAGCTGAGCTGAACAAAAAACCTTAACCGGACGACCACGCCACCGCCGCCAACAAACAAGAGGCCCATGAGGGCCTATGCTCTACTGGTATGGTTCTTTGGTCATTTTCAATCCAGAGCATGTATGTATGGTGAAGATCGGATAGTAAATGGAGGCTCTTTTGTTTTCACAAGCTGTATTATAGTAATTTTTACAATTTCATGGGCCATAATCCAGTCTTGCATTGGCGGATCTGGCTGGTTTTCAAAAGGAACCAAGCTCTAATCAGTATTTAACTACTATCTAAGTTTGGTGAAGATCAGATAGTAAATGGAGCCTCTATTGTGTTCACATGCTCAATTATAGCAATTTGGACAATTTCAAGGGCCATAATCCAGTCTTGCATGGGCGAATCTGGCTGGTTTTCGAAAGGAACCAAGCTCTCATGGATATCTAACTACTGTATAAGTTTGGTTGAGATACAATCAAAAGTGAAGACTGTATCGTGTTAACAAGCTCTTTTATAGCAATTTTGACCATTTCAAGGGCCATAATCCAGTCATACATGGGCGGATCTGGCTGGTTTTCGAAAGGAACCGAGCTCTCATGAATATCTAACTACTGTATAAGTTTGGTTGAGATACAATCAAAAGTGAAGACTGTATCGTGTTAACAAGCTCTTTTATAGCAATTTTGACCATTTCAAGGGCCATAATCCAGTCATGCATGGGCGGATCTGGCTGGTTTTCGAAAGGAACCGAGCTCTCATGGATATCTAACTACTGTATAAGTTTGGACTGTATCGTGTTAACAAGAAATTGTTTACGGACGCACGGACGACGGACAAATCGCCACGACATAAGCCCTTCTGGCCTTTGGCAAGTAGAGCTAAAAACCTTAACCCGACGACCACGACGCGGACGACGCCAGGGTCATGACAATAGCTCTAGTTTTTTCAAAAGTCGAGCTAAAAATACAATAAATTAAAAAAAATCCAAATGTTTGACCCAAAAACTCGTTTGATATGTTGAAGTACTCCATTTATGTAATGTGTTTGCACAAGTTGAAATAAGGCTTACAATAAATGAGAAAGCTATGTCCTATTCTCAAAAAAAAAATACCCAATAAAGAAGGTCACACTAAGCATCTTTAGCATACAATGTGAAGAAGGGTATTAGATGTATTTTTATTGCAAATGTGAAAGCCCTAGCACCAGTTCTTATTGATAACAAGAGCGCCAAATGTCACAAAATACGCCCGTCCTCTTTTTTTGAGACCAAGTATAGTGATAATTGGTTGTACGTCAGCCAAACTTAGAGAGCGGACACTGTTAGTACAGTTTTGGCCATTTCGAGGGACATAATTGTGTAGTGACTAAGATAGCGTTGTAAGTTATCAAACCTGAACAGATATTCTGCCCATCAACATATTGCCTAAAATTGATGATGATCGGATAAAGGCTTCACAAGTTATTTAGCTGACAAGACCAATTTTAGGTAATTTCTATAATTAAAGGGCAATAACTCACTATCGACTGGAGCAATATGGCAAGTTATCGAACTTGTCCGAGATATTACGCCAATACACATTCTGACCCAATTTAGTGATAATTGGACAAAGGCTCCTTAAGTTATTGAGCTGACAAGACCAATTTTAGATAATTTCTATAATTAAAGAGCGATAACTCTCGATTGACTAAAGCAATATAGCTAGTTATCAAACTTGTTCGAGATATTATGCCAATACACATTCTGATTAAATTGTGTGATGATTGAACAAACGCTTCTAAAGTTATTGAGCTGACAAGACTAAATTTAGGTAATTTCTATAATTAAAGGGCAATAACTCTCGATTGCCTAAAGCGATATAGCTAGTTATTGAACTTGTCCGAGATATTATGCAAATACACATTCTGACCAAAATTGGTGATGATTGGACAAAGGCTTCTAAACTTATTGAGCTGACAAGACCAATTTTAGGTCATTTCTATAATTAAAGGGTGATAACTCTCGATTGGCTTAACCGATATGGCTTATTATCGAACTTGTCCGAGATATTATCCCAATACACATTCTGACAAAATTTGATGATGATTGGACAAAGGCTTCTAAAGTTATTGAGCTGACAACATACTGGACACCGCCCGCCCGCCAGTACATGTACGTCCTAGTACCAGTACTTATTGAGAAAGATGATATGTCCAATTCTCAAAATCCACCAAAAATCAAGTATTTTACCCCCCAAAAAAGGTCACACTCAGCATACAATGTGAAGAAGGGTATTAGATGTTACTATATTCCATATGCGAAAGCCCTAGTACCAGTACGTATTGAGAAAAAGAAACAAGAGGGCCATGATGGCCCTTGAATCGCTCACCTGATTTTTTATTTTTTTTTCACTTTAGCTATATAAGCCCCGCCCCCTGGCAGCCATAGTTTCCGACCAATCAACTTGGCTTGAAGGAATCTGATAGAGGGTCACCCTAGGAACATTTCTACAAAATTATTTGAAAATCGGCCAGATACTTTTGGAGGAGAAGATTTTTTAAGTTTTCACTATAGCCATATAATGCAAAATAGCCCTGCCCACTGGCGGCCATGTTTTTTGACCAATCAACATGGCTTGAAGGAATCTGAAAGTGGGTCATCCAAGGAACATTTCTACAAAATTATTTGAAAATCGAGCTGACACTTTTGGAGGAGAAGATTTTTTAAGTTTTGCACTATAGCCATATAAGGCAAAATAGCCCGCCCCCCTGGCGGCCGTGTTTTTCGACCAATCAACATGGCTTGAAGGAATCTGGTAGAGGGTCATCCTAGGAACATTTATACAAAATTATTTGAAAATCTGCCAAGCAGTTTGGGAGATGAAGAATTTTGAAGTTTTTTTCAATTCGTTGCCATGGAAACCAGAATTCTGCATGGATCCCAAAAATTTGAAGGAATTCTGGTGAGGTCATTGAGAGGATGCTTTCTGTGAAGTTTCATCCCAATTGACCTACTGGTTACTGAGGAGAAGATGTTGAAGATATTTTAAGTTTTCACTTTGGCCATATAAGGCAAAATAGCCCCCGCCCCCTGGCGGCCATGTTTTTCGACTAATCAACATTGCTTGAAGGAATCTGATAGAGGGTCACCCAAGGAACATTTCTACAAAATTATTTGAAAATCGGCCTGACACTTATGGAGGAGAAGATTTTTTAAGTTTTCACTATAGCCATAAACGGCAAAGTAGCCCCGCCCCCTGGCGGCCATGTTTTTTGACCAATCAACATGGCTTGAAGGAATCTGATAGATGATCACCCAAGGAACATTTCTACAAAATTATTTGAAAATCGGCCTGACACTTCTGGTGGAGAAGATTTTTTAATTTGCACTATAGCCATATAAGGCAAAATAGCCCGCCCCCCCTGGCGGCCATGTTTTTCGACCAATCAACATGGCTTGAAGGAATCTGATAGAGGGTCACCCAAGGTACATTTCTACAAAATTATTTGAAAATCGGCCTTACACTTTCGGAGGAGAAGATTTTTTAAGTTTTCACTATAGCCATATAAGGCAAACTAGCCCCGCCCCCCCTGGCAGCCATGTTTTTCGACCAATCAATACGGCTTGAAGGAATCTGATAGAGGATCATCCAAGGAACATTTCTACAAAATTATTTGAAAATCTGCCAACCAGTTTGGGAGAAGAAGAATTTTGAAGTTTTTTTCGTTTCGTTGCCATGGAAACCAGAATTCTGCATGGACCCCAAAAATTTGAAGGAAATCTGGTGAGGTCATTGAGAGGATGCTTTCTGTGAAGTTTCATCCCAATTGACTTGCTGGTTACTGAGGAGAAGAAGTTGACGCACGACGGACGACGCACGACGGACGCCGGACAAAAGGCGATCACAATAACTCACCTTGAGCAAAGCTCAGGTGAGCTAAAAAGAAAGAAACTTTAACGATGAGCTAAACGCAAAGTTAAACAAGAGGGCCATGATGGCCCTTGAATCGCTCACCTGATCTTTTATTTTTTGTTCACTTTAGCTATATAAGCCTCGCCCCCTGGCAGCCATAGTTTCCGACCAATCAACTTGGCTTGAAGGAATCTGATAGAGGGTCACCCTAGGAACATTTCTACAATATTATTTGAAAATCGGCCAGATACTTTTGGAGGAGAAGATTTTTTAAGTTTTCACTATAGCCATATAATGCAAAATAGCCCTGCCTACTGGCGGCCATGTCTTTTGACCAATCAACAAGGCTTGAAGGAATCTGAAAGTGGGTCATCCAAGGAACATTTCTACAAAATTATTTGAAAATCGGGCCGACACTTTTGGAGAAGAAGATTTTTTTAAGTTTGCACTATAGCCATATAAGGCAAAATAGCCCCGACCCCCCTGGCGGCCATGTTTTTCGACCAATCAACATGGCTTGAAGGAATCAATCTGATAGAGGGTCACTCAAGGAACATTTCTCCAAAATCATTTGAAAATCAGCCTGACACTTTCGGAGGAGAAGATTTTTTAAGTTTTCACTATAGCCATATAATGCAAAATAGCCCTGCCTACTGGCGGCCATGTCTTTTGACCAATCAACATGGCTTGAAGGAATCTGAAAGTGGGTCATCCAAGGAACATTTCTACAAAATTATTTGAAAATCGGGCCGACACTTTTGGAGAAGAAGATTTTTTTAAGTTTTCACTATAGCCATATAAGGCAAAATAGCCCCGCCCCCCTGGCGGCCGTGTTTTTTGACCAATCAACATGGCTTGAAGGAATCTGGTAGAGGGTCATCCAAGGAACATTTCTACAAAATTATTTGAAAATCTGCCAACCAGTTTGGGAGAAGAAGAATTTTGAAGTTTTTTTCGTTTCGTTGCCATGGAAACCAGAATTCTGCATGGATCCCTAAAATTTGAAGGAATTCTGGTGAGGTCATTAAGAGGATGCTTTCTGTGAAGTTTCATCCCAATTGACCCACTGGTTACTGAGGAGAAGATGTTGAAGATTTTTTAAGTTTTCACTTTGGCCATATAAGGCAAAATAGCCCCGCCCCCTGGCGGCCATGTTTTTCGACCAATCAACATTGCTTGAAGGAATCTGATAGAGGGTCACCCAAGGAACATTTCTACAACTTTATTTGAAAATCGGCCTGACACTTATGGAGGAGAAGATTTTTTAAGTTTTCATTATAGCCATAAAAGGCAAAATAGCCCCGCCCCCTGGCAGTTTTTTAACCAATCAACATGGCTTGAAGGAATCTGATAGAGGATCACCCAAGGAACATTTCTACAAAATTATTTGAAAATCGGCCAGACACTTTTGGAGGAGAAGATTTTTTAAGTTTGCACTATAGCCATATAAGGCAAAATAGCCCCGCCCCCCCTGGCGGCCATGTTTTTCGACCAATCAACATGGCTTGAAGGAATCTGATCGAGGGTCAGCGAACATTTCTACAAAATTATTTGAAAATCGGCCCGACACTTTCGGAGGAGAAGATTTTTTAAGTTTTCACTATAGCCATATAAGGCAAAATAGCCCCGCCCCCCTGGCGGCCATGTTTTTCGACCAATCAACACGGCTTGAAGGAATCTGATAGAGGGTCATCCAAGGAACATTTCTACAAAATTATTTGAAAATCTGCAAACCAATTTGGGAGAAGAAGAATTTTGAAGTTTTTTCGGTTTCGTTGCCATGGAAACCAGAATTTTACATGGATCCCAACAATTTGAAGGAATTCTGGTGAGGTCATTGGTAGGATGCTTTCTGTGAAGTTTCATCCAAATTGACCCACTGGTTACTGAGGAGAAGAAGTTGACGCACGACGGACGACGGACAAAAGGCGATCACAATAACTCACCTTGAGCAAAGCTCAGGTGAGCTAAAAATACAAGAAATGAAAAAGCAAAAAATCCAAATGAGATTTCCCTTCACTTTGACCTTGTGACATAGTTTCTGAACTAATATGACTCATATTCGAACTTGACCTTGAAATGATTATGACAAACATTCTGACTAAATTTCAAACTACTGAATAATAAATTGTAAAGTTTTAACAAGATTTTCCTTCAATTTGACCTGGTGAGCTACTTTTTTTTTTATCTAACATGACCCATGTTCGAACTTGACCTACATATCATCAAGACAACCATTCTGACAACAAAAAGCGTTTACCGGACGACCACGCCGCTGGGCTAAAAATGCAGTATCCAGAGTGTTAACAATATTTCCCTTCAATTTGACCTAGTGACCTAATTTCTAACCTTATATGACCCATATTCGAGCTTGACCTAGGTAAAATTCTGAAAAATATTCAAGCTGCTGAAGCAAAACATGCGCCCTCCAGAGTATTAACAAAACTTTCCATCAATTTGACCTAGTGACCTGGTTTTTGACCCGGCATGACCCATAGTCAAACTTGGACATATCATTTTTACAAACATTCTGAAAAATGTTCAAGCTGCAAAAATAGCGGATTTCAGACTGTTAACAAGATTTCCCTTCAACTTGACCTAGTGACCTAGTTTCTGACCCAGTATGAATCATATTCGAACTTGACCTAGATATCTTTAAGACGAACATTCTGACAAAATTTCAAACTGCTGAAGCAAACAAAAATTGTGGCCTCTATAGTGTTAACAATATTTGCCTTCAATTTGACCTAGTGACCTAGTTTTTGACCCATGTTCGAACTTTACTTCCATATCATCAAGATTCTGATAAAGTTTCAACATGCTCAAGTTGAAAATGTGGCCTCCAGAGTGTTAACAAGATATCCCTTAAATTTGACCTAGTGACCCTAGTTTTTGACCTCATATGACCCAGTTTCAAACTTGTCCAAAATTTGATGGAGATGAATGTTCTGATAAACTTTCATGAAGATCGGATGCAAAATGCAGCCCGTAGATTGGTAACAAGGCAATTGTTGATAATGCACAAACGGCAGACAAAATGTGATCACAAAAGCTCTCCTTGCACTTCGTGCAAAAGTGAGCTAAAAAACGAAACTTTAATGTTGAGCTAAATGCAAAGTTATAAATATGGGAAATTAAACATGAACGCTCACCTGAGTCATGAATGTGATTTGTCATGCCAACCACAATAACTCATTTTGCAATCAGGTAAGCCAATACAAGAGGACCACAAAGCAGAAAACCCACATCCTATGTTGCCTGTCTTTTGTCAAGTTCATAGGACTATGAAGGTGACTCAAGAAATGTTTATGTACCAATTAGTATTTAACAAGAATATTTCTAAGTTTTTCCCTATATATCTCTATGTAGAACAGGTGACCCCAAAGGCGGGCCCAATTTTGATCCCATGAGTATGATTTGAAATATCTTGGTAGAGGACAACTAGATAATGCTTCAAACCAAATATCTAAGCTCTAGGCCTTTCGGTTTCAGAAAAGAAAAGAAGATTTTTGAAGTTTTCACTCGGGCAAATTTTGATCCCAGTGGCATAATTTGAACAATCTTTGAAGAGGACCAGTTGACAATGCACACATTAAATATCGAAGCTCTAGGCCTTTCACTTTTAGACAAGAAGATTTTCAAAGTTTTCCCTATATATCTCTATGGAATACAAGTGACCACAGGGCCGGGCCAATTTTGACTACAGGGGCATAATTTGACCAATCTTTACAAAGGATTATTAGAATTTGCTACAAACCAAATATCTAAGCTCTTGGCCATTCAGTTTAAGACAAGAAGATTTTCAAAGATTTTCCCTATATATCTCAATGTAAATCAGGTGACCCCTGGGGCGAGGCCAATTTTGACCCCAGGGGCATAATTTAAACACACTTTGTAGAGGACTACTAGACATTGCCACACACCGAAGCTCTAGGCCTTTTGGTTTCAGACAAGAAGATTTTTTGAAGCTTTCACTATATATATACTATAGGAAAAATTTCAACAAACTTGGTAAAGGGTCACCCAGGATTATTTGTGCCAAATTATCTTTAAATTGGGTCAATCCTTCTGGACAGGAATTTTGACCCAAGGGGCATAATTTGACAAATCTTCGTAGAGGACTTCTAGATTTTGTTACACACCAAATATCTAAGCTCTGGGCCTTTCAGTTTCAGACAAAACGTTTTTCCCTATATATCTCATTGAAAAACAGGTGACCCCTAGGGCAGGGTCAATTTTGACCCCAGGGGTATAATTTGAACAATCTTTGTAGCGAACTACTACATTTTGCTACACACAAAATATCTCATCTCTAGGCATTTCGGTTTCAGACAAGAAGATTTTCAAAAAATGTCCCTATATAACTCTATGTAAAACAGGTGATCCCTGGGGCGGTGCCACTTTTGACCCCAGGGGCATAATTTGAACAATCTTTGTAGAGGACTACTAGACATTGCTATAAACCAAATATTGAAGCTCTAGGCCTTTCGGTTTCAGAAAAGAAAAGAAGATTTTTGAAGTTTTCACTATATATACATATAAGGACAAGAGGGCCATGATGGCCCTGGAATCGCTCACCTGTTTTTTTTTAAACTTTAGCTATATAAGCCCCGCCCCCCTGGCAGTCATAGTTTCCGACCAATCAACTTGGCTTGAAGGAATCTGATAGAGGGTCACCCTAGGAACATTTCTACAAAATTATTTGGAAATCTGCCAGACACTTTTGGAGGAGAAGATTTTTTAAGTTTTCACTATAGTCATATAATACAAAATAGCCCTGCCCACTGGCGGCCATGTTTTTTGACCAATCAACATGGCTTGAAGGAATCTGAAAGTGGGACATCCAAGGAACATTTCTACAAAATTATTTGAAAATCGGCCTGACACTTTCTGAGAAGAAGATTTTTTAAGTTTTCACTATAGCCATATAAGGCTAAATAGCCCCGCCCCCCCCTGGCGGCCATGTTTTTCGACCAATCAACATGGCTTGAAGGAATCTGATAGAGGGTCACCCAAGGAACATTTCTACAAAATTATTTGAAAATCGGCCCGACACTTATGGAAGAGAAGATTTTTTAAGTTTTCACTATAGCCATAAAAGGCAAAATAGCCCCGCCCTCTGGCGGCCATGCTTTTTGACCAATCAACATGGCTTGAAGGAATCTGATAGAGGATCACCCAAGGAACATTTCTACAAAATTATTTGAAAATCGGCCCGACACTTTTGGAGGAGAAGATTTTTTAAGTTTTCACTATAGTCATATAATACAAAATAGCCCTGCCCACTGGCGGCCATGTTTTTTAACCAATCAACATGGCTTGAAGGAATCTGAAAGTGGGTCATCCAAGGAATATTTCTACAAAATTATTTGAAAATCGGCCTGACACTTTCGGAGAAGAAGATTTTTTAAGTTTTCACTATAGCCATATAAGGCAAAATAGCCCCGCCCCCCCTGGCGGCCATGTTTTTCGACCAATCAACATGGCTTGAAGGAATCTGATAGAGGGTCACCCAAGGAACATTTCTACAAAATTATTTGAAAATCGGCCTGACACTTATGGAAGAGAAGATTTTTTAAGTTTTCACTATAGCCATAAAAGGCAAAATAGCCCCGCCCTCTGGCGGCCATGCTTTTTGACCAATCAACATGGCTTGAAGGAATCTGATAGAGGATCACCCAAGGAACATTTCTACAAAATTATTTGAAAATCGGCCTGACACTTTTGGAGGAGAAGATTTTTTAAGTTTGCACTATAGCCATATAAGGCAAAATAGCCCCGCCCCCCCTGGCGGCCATGTTTTTCGACCAATCAACATGGCTTGAAGGAATCTGATAGAGGGTCACCCAAGGAACATTTCTACAAAATTATTTGAAAATCGGCCTGACACTTTCGGAGGAGAAGATTTTTTAAGTTTTCACTATAGCCATATACGGCAAAATAGCCCCGCCCCCCCTGGCGGCCATGTTTTTCGACCAATCAACATGGCTTGAAGGAATCTGATAGAGGGTCATCTAAGGAACATTTCTACAAAATTATTTGAAAATCTGCCAACCAGTTTGGGAGAAGAAGAATTTTGAAGTTTTTTCGGTTTCGTTGCCATGGAAACCAGAATTTTGCATGGATCCCAAAAATTTGAAGGAATTCTGGTGAGGTCATTGAGAGGATGCTTTCTGTGAAGTTTCATCCAAATTGACCCACTGGTTACTGAGGAGAAGAAGTTGACGCACGACGGACGACGCACGACGGACGACGGACGCCGGACAAAAGGCGATCACAATAACTCACCTTGAGCAAAGCTCAGGTGAGCTAAAAACAAGCCCCGCCCCTTGACAGCCATGTTTTTCAAAGGACCTGAATAATTTCAACAATCTTGGAAGAGGGTCACCCAAGGATTATTTGTGCCAAATTAGTTTTAAATTGGGTCATTCCTTTTGGACAAGAAGTTTTAACAATGCACATATAAGGAAAACAAGCTCCGCCCCCTGGCAGCCATGTTTTTGAACGAAACAGAAATATTTGAATTTCAAATCGGGCTAGTACTTTTGGACAAGTTCTACTTGAAATTAACTTCTTTGAACAACTTTGAAAGAGGATCACCTAAGGAGCATGCCTGTGAAGTTATTTTGAAATAAGTCCATTGATTTAGTAGAAGTTATTTGTAGGGAATTGTTAACAGTCAGAGGTACAGACGACGATTATGACAACGGACGCCGGATGGCGAGTGATCACAAAAGCTCACCTTGCAATTCGTGCTTAGGTTAGCTAAATCATAATTTTAACGTTGAGCTAAATGCAAATGTTTGACGCCTTCGCCAGAAAAGCATAACCTTAGTCTCGCTTTCGCTACTTCGTTGCAGCGAGACAAAAATGAGTTTGATCTATCATTCAGTGAGGAAATCTCCAATCTTACTTTGACAATGGGTACATAATTAAGGTGTTATGCATTATTTATTCCTGAAAAATTTGTCTTTCCAAAATCAATACAAGAAAACCAAACTGGCATTGTTTAGTATGCTGGTCTCAATTGTTGTATGTGGAACTATGTTAGCATTAGTAAATCATGGGAATCAAGACATAAGTGGTACATCGCCCATAATAAATTAAGTAATCATTTAGTTGACTGATATACATTGTTTTGAACTTGTTGAAAGAAAGGGGGGTCTTTAATTGGTGACAATATTTTAAGAAGTGAATGTTAGAAAATAGTCAACAATAGTCATACAAAAATTCTGCAGCATACAACTTTGAAAACTTATTGACAAAAGTCTGAAAAATCTCAATTACTG
The DNA here is from genome assembly GCA_031761405.1 of Serripes groenlandicus. NCBI lineage: Eukaryota > Metazoa > Mollusca > Bivalvia > Cardiida > Cardiidae > Serripes > Serripes groenlandicus. The sequence goes on along the minus strand of JASEVX010000468.1, from coordinate 58,901 downwards.
AGGGTTCAACTATTACATTGTGGCAAAAGGAGATATCGCTCGTTTTGAGCAATTTCTCCTTTTGTCACAGTGTTTTCAAAAGTCGTCTGCAACCGTGGCGTCAGAATAGAATGTATATTGTTTTATGGCGCATCGACAGCTAAGGTCATTTAGCGCGCAATTAAATTTAATTATTCATGATCCCTGGGTAAACAAACCAGTACTAGGCTAGAAAATGTGCCTTGCCCAAGGGCACTCCACCATGACCGTAGGGCAGCGACTGGGGATCGAACCCGGGACACCCGGTTTCGAAATCCCCGACGCTAACCACTCGACCACAGCGGATTCCTCGTGGCGTCAGAAAGCGTCTGTATGTTAGAAAGGGTTAAATAATAAATAACATACCTGTGACTTAGTTTCTCCTCTGTGTAGTAATCTGCTGGTTTGTTGGCTACTAGGTACCCTTGGATTGGGGTATTCTTCTGTGAGTGTTCCTGTAATGATGTATATATAGAGTTCATATATATATATAGAGTTCAACCCCTCTTCCCCACATACTACACACATATATGTAGCAGATGACTTTTAAAACACATTTGAAAAAATATGCCTGTTTCGCTCACCTGAAAATTAGAAGTCGTTTTCACACATTTGACCCCTGTAACCTTTAACATAAATCAATATCATCCATTTGAGGAAATTCATAGCACTATATCCCAGGTACTTACTGGCCAAATATAATCACTCTGGGCGTCCTGTTTATTCAGAAGTAGTCAATTAAAGATTTTATATATTTGACCACTGTGGCCTTGAAAGTAGGTCAGTCATTTATTGGAGGAAACTATATAGCATTCCATGCCAGGTATCTACTGGCAAAATGTCATCACTCTGGGCCTCCTGGTTATTCAGAAGAAGTTGTTTAAAGGTTTTCATATATTTGACCCTAATCAGAAGAAGTTGTTTAAAGATTTTTATATATTTGACCACTGTGGCCTTGAAAGTAGGTCAATGTCTTTTATTGGAGGAAACTATATAGCATTTCATGCCAGGTATCTACTGCCAAATATCATCTCTCTGGGCCTCCTGGTTATTCAGAAGAAGTTGTTGAAAGGTTTTCATATATTTGACCCTTGTGACCTTGAGAGCAGGTCAATGTTATTTATTTGAAAAAACTTTATAGCACTCTTTCCCAGGTACCTCCTGGCTAAATATCATGACCCTAGGACCTCCAGTACTTAAGAAGAAGTCATTCAAAGAAAAAAGTTGACCGACTGAGACGGACGGACGACAGACAACACACCATAACATAAGCTCACAGGCACTACGTTATTGATGGAACTGAAACAATGTGACAAAAGGAGAAATTGCTCACTATGAGCAGCAGTTTCGTCTTTTGCCACAATGTTTTAAAAATGTGTCTACAATCAGGATTGAAGGGTTAAATCGTCTTCATCAGATTTTTTTTTCGATTTGTGACAGACACATCAAGAAATGTAATTTTCATGACCATCAATAAGGAACATAACTGTGGCTTTACCGTGATGTGCATTTCATATCTTCTTAGCGTGTCGATAGCCATGCTGTAGCTTTCGTTCTCGTACAACACTTCCACAGCTTTGTTGAATAGTCCCTGTTGTTCATAGCAACGACTGCTTGCAATCGGTAGTCTCAATTTTCTGTAGATATCTGCAGCCCGCTCATACTGAAAGAAATATTGAACCATATTTAATATATTTTGAGTCATCTCTTAAAAGCTCCCAGGAAATAAGCCTACAATTGGAAGTCTACTTTAGAAATAAGAGTTAAAATAACGTTGTAGAAAAGGATGAGCAACTCCTCCTGGTACTCTAATGTCTCTTAATGTGTCTGCTACAGACTGTGGAGGCTACCAAAATTGTCTGAACTAGGAGAAAGCTTTAACCTTTCCCCACTTACAACAAATCTGCAGCAGATGACTTTGAAAACGCAAAAGCACATAAAATGCATTAAGGTAGTAGGAGCCTAATGGGCATCATTTTCAAACTATGATCAGCTTGATAATTTCTTAATGTGTATCATTTCCTGGATTCAAAAACAAAATTTAAAAGAAATTTATGTATACCGTCAAATAACAATTTTATTTGAATTTGAATTAACCTACCCCCCTTTCAGAATTTTCGATAAAAACGACATCACCCGAAAGACAAGAAAAATCCTTTATTTCATTCATTTTTCAACATTCTGGTACGAATTTGGTATCAAATTAACAAGAATATATTTGCTTTCAGAAATAATACATTAATGCTCACATCACCAACAAATATAATCAAACAGTACTGAAATAGCCATATGGTATTACAATTTTCACATACTGTTTTGACCGCGTAAAATTGGAACATCGATGTTTAAAAGCAAAATCAACAAGTTCTAGAAATACTCATGAACTGTTCTTTATTAATAATTAACTTTAACCTTTTGCAAACATTATTCCAAACAATCAAAAAATATGTTTTACAGTCTCATTTAAAAACAAGAGGGCCATGATGGCTCTGGAATCGCTCACCTGATTTTTTTTTTTCACTTTAGCTATATAAGCCCCACCCCCTGGCAGCCATAGTTTCCAACCAATCAACTTGGTTTGACGGAATCTGATAGAGGGTCACCCTAGGAACATTTCTACAAAATTATTTGAAAATCGGCCAGACACTTTTGGAGGAGAAGATTTTTTAAGTTTTCACTATAGCCATATAATGCAAAATAGCCCTGCCCACTGGAGGCCATGATTTTGAACAATCAACATAGCTTGAAGGAATCTGAAAGTGGGTCATCCAAGGAACATTTCTACAAATTTATTTGAAAATCGGCCTGACACTTTCGGAGAAGAAGATTTTTTAAGTTTTCACTATGGTAATATAAGGCAAAATAGCCCCGCCCTCTGGCGGCCATATTTTTCGACCAATCAACATGGCTTGAAGGAATCTGATAGAGGGTCACCCAATGAACATTTCTACAAAACTATTTGAAAATCGGCTGAACACTTTCGGAGAAGAAGATTTTTTAAGTTTTCACTATAGCAATATAAGGCAAAATAGCCCCGCCCCCCTGGCGGCCATGTTTTTTTACCAATCAACATGGCTTGAAGGAATATGATAGAGGATCACCCAAGGAACAGTTCTACAAAATTATTTGACAATCGGCCTGACACTTATGGAGGAGAAGATTTTTTAAGTTTGCACTATAGCTATATAAGGCAAAATAGCCCCCCCCCCCCCCCCCCCCCCCCTGGCGGCCATGTTTTTCGACTAATCAACATGGCTTCAAGGAATCTGATAGAGGGTCACCCAACGAACATTTCTACAAAATAATTTCAAAATCTGCCAACCTGTTTGGGAGAAGAAGAATTTTGAAGTTTTGTTCGTATCGTTGCCATGGAAACCAGAATTCTGCATGGATCCCAAAAATTTGAAGGAATTCTGGTGTCATTGAGAGGATGCTTTCTGTGAAGTTTCATCCCAATTGACCCACTGGTTACTGAGGAGAAGAAGTTGACGCACGACGCACGCCGGACAAAAGGCGATCACAATAACTAAGCTAAACAAGAGGGCCATGATGGCCCTGGAATCGCTCACCTGATTTTTTTTTTTTTCACTTTAGCTATATAAGCCCCGCCTCCTGGCAGCCATAGTTTCCGACCAATCAACTTGGCTTGAAGGAATCTGATAGAGGGTCACCCAAGGAACATTTCTACAAAATTATTTGAAAATCGGCCAAACACTTTTGGAGGAGAAGATTTTTTAAGTTTTCACTATAGCCATATAAGGCAAAATAGCCCTGCCCTGGCGGCCATGTTTTTTGACCAATCAACATGGCTTAAAGGAATCTGAAAGTGGGTCATCCAAGGAACATTTCTACAAAATTATTTGAAAATCGGGCTGACACTTTTGGAGTAGAAGATTTTTTAAGTTTGCACTATAGCCATATAAGGCAAAATAGCCCCGCCCCCCAGGCGGCCATGTTTTTCGACCAATCAACATGGCTTGAAGGAATCTGATAGAGGGTCACCCAAGGAACATTTCTACAAAATTATTTAAAAATCGGCCGACACTTATGGAGGAGAAGATTTTTTAAGTTTTCACTATAGCCATAAAAGGCAAAATAGCCCCGCCCCCTGGTGGCCATGTTTTTTTACCAATCAACATGGTTTGAAGGAAACTGATAGAGGATCACCCAAGGAACATTTCTACAAAATTATTTGAAAATCGGCCTGACACTTTTGAAGGAGAAGATTTTTTAAGTTTGCACTATAGCCATATAAGGCAAAATAGCCCCGCCCTGGCGGCCATGTTTTTCGACCAATCAACATGGCTTGAAGGAATCTGATAGAGGGTCACCCAAGGAACATTTCTACAAAATTATTTGAAAATCGGCCTGACACTTTTGAAGGAGAAGATTTTTTAAGTTTGCACTATAGCCATATAAGGCAAAATAGCCCCGCCCCCCCTGGCGGCCATGTTTTTCGACCAATCAACATGGCTTGAAGGAATCTGATAGAGGGTCACCCAAGGAACATTTCTACAAAATTATTTGAAAATCGGCCAGACACTTTCGGAGGAGAAGATTTTTTAAGTTTTCACTATAATAAGCCATATAAGGCAAAATAGCCCTGCCCTGGCGGCCATGTTTTTTGACCAATCAACATGGCTTAAAGGAATCTGAAAGTGGGTCATCCAAGGAACATTTCTACAAAATTATTTGAAAATCGGGCTGACACTTTTGGAGGAGAAGATTTTTTAAGTTTGCACTATAGCCATATAAGGCAAAATAGCCCCGCCCCCCTGGCGGCCATGTTTTTCGACCAATCAACATGGCTTGAAGGAATCTGATAGAGGGTCACCCAAGGAACATTTCTACAAAATTATTTGAAAATCGGCCTGACACTTTTGAAGGAGAAGATTTTTTAAGTTTGCACTATAGCCATATAAGGCAAAATAGCCCCGCCCTGGCGGCCATGTTTTTCGACCAATCAACATGGCTTGAAGGAATCTGATAGAGGGTCACCCAAGGAACATTTCTACAAAATTATTTAAAAATCGGCCCGACACTTATGGAGGAGAAGATTTTTTAAGTTTTCACTATAGCCATAAAAGGCAAAATAGCCCCGCCCCCTGGTGGCCATGTTTTTTTACCAATCAACATGGTTTGAAGGAAACTGATAGAGGATCACCCAAGGAACATTTCTACAAAATTATTTGAAAATCGGCCTGACACTTTTGAAGGAGAAGATTTTTTAAGTTTGCACTATAGCCATATAAGGCAAAATAGCCCCGCCCTGGCGGCCATGTTTTTCGACCAATCAACATGGCTTGAAGGAATCTGATAGAGGGTCACCCAAGGAACATTTCTACAAAATTATTTGAAAATCGGCCTGACACTTTTGAAGGAGAAGATTTTTTAAGTTTGCACTATAGCCATATAAGGCAAAATAGCCCCGCCCCCCCTGGCGGCCATGTTTTTTGACCAATCAACATGGCTTGAAGGAATCTGATAGAGGGTCATCCAAGGAACATTTCTACAAAATTATTTGAAAATCTGCCAACCAGTTTGGGAGAAGAAGAATTTTGAAGTTTTTTTGGTTTCGTTGCCATGGAAACCAGAATTTTGCATGGATCCCAAAAATTTGAAGGAATTCTAGTGAGGTCATTGAGAGGATGCTTTCTGTGAAGTTTCATCAAAATTGACTCACTGGTTACTGAGGAGAAGAAGTTGACGCACGACGCACGACGGACGCCGGACAAAAGGCGATCACAATAACTCACCTTGAGCAAAGCTCAGGTGAGCTAAAAATAACTGAGCTAAAAAAAGAGAATTTGAAATTCCCAACCACCTATTTCAGCCGTGACTGCAAGTAATAAAATCTTCAAAGAAGCTAATATTTATGTATAGAAATGTATTTAATTACTTTTTAATGAAAGTACAATATAAACTTCTGTAAAAAGTGTTAGCTAATGAAAACAAGAAGAAAAAAAGAAAAAAATAGTTGTGCTTCTGGAGGGATTCGAACCACTACCTTGAAACGCTCCAAAGATTTGAAGTCCTATGCTTAACAACATAGGCTAAAGCATTAAAATTAAAGAGTTTCAAGTCAAGGTTTTCATTAGGCTTCTACTACCTTAATAAAAGAATAATTGAAAAAAGTTTTGAGCAGTTTCTTCTATCGTCGCCACGTTTTCAAAAAGCCATCCGCTGCGTCAGAAAGCGTCTATATGAGAACAAGAGGCCCAAGAGGGCCAGTATCGCTCCACGGCCATAAGGCAAAAATCAAATCTCCAAACAGCCCTGCCCCCTAGTGGCCATGTTTTTTCAACCAATCAACATGGTTTGAAGGAATCTGATAGAGGGTAAGCCTAGGAACATTTCTACAAAATTATTTGAACATCAGCCAGACACTTTCAGAGGAGAAGATTTTTCACTATGGTCATATAATATTCATTATGTTACACTTAAAATAATGACATTTATTTTTACAAGAATTTTCTCAGTTTGTTTACAGGTAACCAATCATTTGGTTCACCTTTAATCTAGCAAGGGCTGGTACCCCTCTCAGTTGTAATTCTTGGGAAACACTAGAAATGGGAACCAATGACAAATCCTACTTCCTTTTCCTGTAATCTCTCTCAAGACACACCTGTTAATTTTAATCCCGCCCACCAACCCGGAAATGAGGTATTGCACAGTTTCAATTTGTAATCAAAAATGCTACAGGTTGTTAAAAATACTCCAAGTTTAAGTTTGAATTAATTTGCATTATAGCTGTGAATTATGTAGTTGTTTAACAATGGTATTGTTCCTGACACCAGTTATTGCATTTTTAATCAGGAAAGATTGCTGCTCTTTTTGTTTTATATATGTTTCAGAAGTTCAAGATACACATTTTCAATCAACATAAACAGTTCGATGGTCACAGGGTTGCTATGGAAATGATTTACCACCACTACAATGCTGTGTACATCCAACCAGTGCTCGTCTTGGCTCATTGCCTATTGTTGGACTTGCATTGGACTTACAATCTACTTACCACTTCGCCAGAAAGAGGTGCCAACCAGCACCTTAAGGAGAGCTGTTACTTGTACAAGTACAGGATGTGTTAAACGATCAACATATTCAAAACCAGTGCAGTTAATCTATAGTTTTGATAAGGCGGTTAATTATATTGTGAATAAGAAACTGTTTAACATGGGAACAAAAAGTTTGTGTTATAATTCATATTGCAGGAGGATCTTTGTAAATTGTTTTAGTTCATCTGTATTTTATAGTTTTTTGGGGTTTTTTTTGTCGCGAGTTTTCAAGTGTATAAGCGAAAAAATTCTTCCAGGTGAGGGTTGGTCAAGCATGACGAAAGTAAGGATAAACCTTACATTGCATTCGTACTTTCGGGTTAATGGTTGTGGCCGACCGTCACATGTCGTTGTTGCTACGGCTTCAGACCCTCAGTGAACGGCAAACCACAATCATTGGACTAAATTATTTATATAATATGTGTTGCGGTATCTAGCTTTGCACATATAGTCCGACTAGGTTTTGCTCTAGTGTTTTGGTAATTCCTAGCTTTGCATTTTGCAGTTGCAGTTACAACAGTGATAGCGTAACTTTGCATGTTTGTAGCCATGATTGCGTGGCATTACTTTGCATGTTTGCAGCCATGATCGCGTGGCATAACTTTGCATGTTTGCAGCCATGATCGCGTGGCATTACTTTGCATGCTTGCAGCCATGATCGCGTGGCTTTGCTCTTTCATCGTATTTTGCAGAAATGATAGTAGCAGAAATGGTTGCGTTTTTGCTTGGGTACTTTGCTCTGAATGCATAAGATTAAACATACTTGACCTTCTCTTGCCTGGATGAATTTAAACAGACATGCTTGATGCCTTAAGCAATCCCTGCAGATTTTTTAAGTTTTCACTATGTTTTTCTTTCGGTTGCCATGGAAACCAGAATTATGGATGATTAAAAAACAAGAGGCCCATGAGGGCCTATGCTCTACTGGTATGGTTCTTTGCTCATTTTCAATCCAGAAAAGTAAATGGAGGCTCTTTTGTGTTCACAAGCTGTATTATAGCAATTTTTACAATTTCATGGGCCATAATCCAGTCTTGCCGGATCTGGCTGGTTTTCAAAAGGAACCAAGCTCTCATCAATATTTAACTACTATCTAAGTTTGGTGAAAATCAGATAGTAAATAGAGCCTCTATTGTGTTCACATGCTCAATTATAGCAATTTGAACAATTTCAAGGGCCATAATCCAGTCTGGCATGGGCGGATCTGGCTGGTTTACGTAAGGAACCGAGCTCTCATGGATATCTAACTACTTTATAAGTTTGGTTGAGATACAATCAAAAGTGAAGACTGTATCGTGTTAACAAGCTCTTTTATAGCAATTTTGACCATTTCAAGGGCCATAATCCAGTCATGCATGGGCGGATCTGGCTGGTTTTCGAAAGGAACCGAGCTCTCATGGATATCTAACTACTGTATAAGTTTAGTTGAGATACAATCAAAAGTGAAGACTGTATCGTGTTAACAAGAAATTGTTTACAGACGCACAGACGCACGCACGCACGCACGGACGACGGACAAATCGCCACGACATAAGCCCTTCTGGCCTTTGGCCAGTAGAGCTAAAAAGGATGCTTCCTATGAAGTTTCAACCAAATTGGCCAAGTGGTTAGGGAGAAGAAGTTGTTTAAAGGAAAAAGTTAACGCAAGCACAGACGCACGCACGACGGACAATTCGCCTTGACATAAGCTTGACTGGCTTTCAGCCAGTGGAGCTAAAAAGGAAAAGAGTTAACCTTTCCATCCTGCAGATGCATTTTGACACCTTTTGAAAACATTGTGACAAAAGGAGAAATTGCATCTGCAAATTTATGTGGGAAAGGGTTTAAATCCTACTAATCGATGCCTCAAAATTTTACCTGTCCAAGTTTTTCAAATAGTTCAGCAGCAAGCTCTCGTTCCCTCGCATTCTGTAGACAAATTGCTGCTGTTGCTGGTTTACAACAGTTCAGGTACATTTCTGCTGCCCTAAGGAACTCTCGCCGCATTTCCCTGGGAATCTCTTTCAATCTTGATGCCTTGAAATTTAAAGAAACTAATTAAATTAAAGTGATTAAAATAAATATAAAATTGAACATTTCTGCAGCCTTAAGGAACTTCAGACACATTTCCCATGGATTGCCTTTCAATATTATTGTCTTGGAAGTTAAATTAGGATATAGATACCAATTTGATAACAAGAGGGCCATGATGGCCCTAGATTACAAAACACATCACATCCATTATTCCGATAAAGATTCAAAAAGGCAACCTCCAGAGTGTTAACAAGGTTTTCCTTCCTTTGGCCTAGTGACCTATTGTTTTTACCTGATATGACCCATATTCGAATGTTGACTAGATATCATCAAGACACACATTCTGATAGAGTTTCAACATGCTCAAGTTAAAAATGCAATCTCCAGAGTGTTAACTAGTGACTTAGTTTTTGACCTCATTTTTGACCTCAGTTTCAAACTTCTCCAAGATTTTATGGCGATGAATGTTCTTATAAACTTTCATGAAAATCTAATGCAAAATGTAGCATGTAGAGTGTTAACAAGGCAATTGTTGACGACGTACAACACATGACAGGCGGACGCTGGACAAAATGTGATCACAATAGCTCAACTTGAGCACTTCGTGCACAGGTGAGCTAAAAATGTAGGAATTTTACTATCATCAGGTCAAAGGTCATCTGCAGTAGAGAAATCATCCAGGAAAAAGTTGCTTCTATTTCAATATGGAGTAGAAAACAAGATGGCCATGATGGCCCTGGATCGCTCACCTGATTTTTTATTTCTTTTTCACTTTAGCCATATAAGCCCCGCCCCCTGGCGGGCATAGTTTCCGACCAATCAACTTGTCTTGAAGAATCGAATAGAGGGTCACTCTAGGAAAATTTCTACAAAATTATTTGAAAATCGGCCTGACACTTTCGGAGGAGAAGATTTTTTAAATTTTTACTATCGCCATATAAAGAAAAATAGCCCCGCCCCCTGGTGGTCATGTTTTTTTCATCAATCAACATGGCTTGAAGGAATCAACATGGCTTGAAGGAATCTGATAAAGGGTCATCCAAGGAACACTTCTACAAAATTATTTGAAAATCAGCCTGCCACTTTTGGAGTATAAGATTTTTTTAAGTTTTCACTATAGTCATATAAGGCAAACTAGTCCTACCTACTGGCGGCCATGTTTTTCGACCAATCAACATGGCTTAAAGGAATCTGATAGAGGGTCATCCAAGGAACATTTCTACAAAATTATTTGAAAATCTGCCAACCAGTTTGGGAGAAGAAGAATTTTGAAGTTTTCATTTCGTTGCCATGGATACCAGAATTCTGCATGGATCTCAAAAATTTGAAGGAATTCTGGTGAGGTCATTGAGAGGATGCTTTCTGTGAAGTTTCATCCCAATTGACCCACTGGTTACTGAGGAGAAGAAGTTGACGGACGAAGGACGACGAACAAAAGGCGATCATGTGAGCTAAAAAGGAATCATAAACCCTTTCCCATATACATGTACAACAAATCTGCAGCAGACGTCTTTAAAAGCATCTTGGCAAATATATAGAAAATCTCTATGAATAAGAAATTAATAATTGAATAGAGATGAAAACATCGTGAATAATGGAGAAAAAACTCATTATGAAGAATTAATAATTATGCAAAAATAATTTCAAAAGTCGTCTACTGCAGAAGAATCAAAATGCACTACATGCTGGAAAGGGTTGGAGACGTCATGAATACACACTTTTACAGCCTGTGCATGAGCCAGTGCAACTTTCCGTCTCTCTGTTTCGCCGGCGATTCCAAAACATTTGGCTGCAATGCTGTACAGGGAATGCCTCATGAAATCTTCTCCTTGTCGTATCCAGTCCTCGAGACTCGATTTCTCCGCGAAAACTGTCTCCACAAGACCTGCAGTGATATACATTAATATGAGGAAGTTGTTTATTTTCATTGCCATGGCAACCACATTTCTAAATGGTAATTAAAATTATGACTGAATTAAGAAGTATCATAGACAAGTCGTTTGCTTTTAACTTTCATCACAATTGGGACAGTGGTAAAAGAGGAGAAGTTGCTTAAAGTTAATAGAGCTATGCTGTACAGGGAATGCCTCATGAAATCTTCTCCTTGTCATATCCAGTCCTCAAGACTCGTTTTCTCCGAAAAAACTGTCTCCTCAAGACCTGCAGTGATATACATTAATATGAGGAAGTTGTTTATTTTCACTGTAAAAATTTACATGAAGCAGCTTTTTTACAAGATCTCAAAGATGCTCCTTTTTACAAGGTTGAGTTTGAAAATGACCCTGATGTCTGTCTACAGCAGTGGTACAATATATTTTATACCGTGTTAGATAAACATGCCCCTGTAATAACTAAACGTATTAAAAAAGACCATCAACCTGAATGGTATAACAGTGAAATATCACAGGCTAGGCACGCAAGAGACAAATGTCATAGGTTAGGTATGTGGGAATATTATAAATTATGGAGAAATAAAACAAAAGTATTAACTGAAAATGCAAAACGTGAGTTCTATTCTGAGGCAATAAAAAACTCTAAAGACCCAAAGTCATTATGGAAATGTATTCATTCCTTAAGACCTTCAAACACAACATTCAGTTCAACAGTGCTTAATTCTAATGATGGTATAAAAATCACAAATCCTCATGATGTTGCAAATGAATTTAATAATTTCTTCACTTCTTGTGTAAAAAATCTTAGAAGTCAGTCCAGTGAACAATCTCCAAGTTTTCAAGAATTAAAAACATATGTTCAAAGCAAACGTCCACACGATCAGTATTTTAAGATAAAACCAGTCAATATGAATATCCTTTTTAAGGAACTAATGAATCTTGATTTAAACAAATCTTCGGGACTAGATAACATAGGCCCTAGAATTTTGCGAATAAGTGCACCTGCAATAGTTTCGTCATTAACTTATATATTCAATAGAGTCATAGATAGTGGAAAGTTTCCTCAACTTTTCAAAAATGCAAAAGTAACTCCTATACACAAAAAGGGAGATAAATCTGAGGCAACTAATTACAGACCTATATCAGTACTACCAACATTGTCTAAGTTAATTGAAAAACATATCTCCCAACAACTTTATAAGTATCTGTCAGATTTTAACCTATTACATCCATCTCAATCTGGATTTAGGCCGAATCACTCCTGTCAAACAGCACTAATAAATATAACCGACAAATGGTTACAAGAAATGAATGATGGAAACATAAACGGAGTTGTATTCTTGGATTTAAAAAAAGCTTTTGACGTTGTTGATCACAAACTCTTATGCCAAAAGCTTAATATATATGGTTGTACTCAAACTTCCCTGAAGTTGTTTGAATCATATCTTAATAATAGAACACAGCAGGTAAAAGTAGGAAATGCCAAGTCTAAATCTGCCCCTATTTCTCATGGAGTCCCCCAAGGTTCCATACTGGGTCCATTACTTTTCATTCTATATATTAATGATCTCCCATTACATGTAAAAAACAGTGAAACTGATATGTATGCAGATGACTCCACATTCCACACTTCAGGAAAAACTGTTGGAGAAATTCAGCAGAGATTACAAGCCGACTTAACTTCTATAAATAAATGGTGTTCAAGAAATATGATGTATATTAATACAGAAAAAACTAAGTGTATGACAATAGGAACAAGACAAAAACTATCAGTTCAAAAGGACTGCCTTACTATTACCATAAATGCAGGGATTTTGCAAAATTCTCAATGTGAGAAACTTTTAGGTGTTAAAATTGAACCTCAGTTAAATTGGTCAAGTCAAATAAACCATATATGCACTGTCATCTCATCACGCATATACCTTTTGTCAAAAATAAGAAACTATCTTCATCTTGAAGCAAGAAAATTATTTTACAGTGGATATATACTACCATTGATTGATTACTGTTGCACTGTTTGGGGAAACTGCACTAAAAATGGGCTTGATAGAATACTAAAATTACAGAAAAGAGCAGCAAGAATTATTCTCAATGCAGATCCTCTTTCAGCCTCGGAGCCTTTATTTAAAGAACTAAACTGGATGCCAGTACATATAAGGATTCAGTATCATAAACTATTACTTGTCTATAAATGCTTAAATTCCCAGGCACCTGAATATTTGTCAAATAGACTTGTATACGTGGGAGATAATAACCCATACAGTATAAGGAATGTTGTAAATGGAAATTTATATGTTAAAAAATCAAAGACAGAACTTTACAAACGTTCTTTTCATTATTCTGGGTCACTTTTATGGAACAATCTGCCTACCGATATTAGATCATCACCAAGTCTATACAGCTTCAAAAATAATCTAAAAAATTATCTTCTGAACCTTAATTGTTAGTTGGAAATAAACTGTTTGATTGACGAATGATTGTGAGTATTCAATACAGTCTGTGACTTGGCCCCACATTTCCCAGGAATTCCTTGAAATTGACTGTCTGTTTATCTCAGCAGGGTCTGTAATTATCACCCTGGTGTGAACATAAATGGCCCTTAAATTCTTCATGGTGTGTTGACTGATACACCTTTTCAGATGTTAATTGGTGGCATGCATGCTGTGAAAATAGCCATGCAGACCCCTAATTGATTTCATGGTGATTTGGAGATAAGAAAATAGCTCTCATCAATTATGGGGGAATTTCTGGGGCTAGGTTACAGACGAATGGAAAAGTTTCTGTCATTGCATTTATAAACATTATGTGAATGCTTGTTTTATATTTTAATGTTTAATTACATTGTTGAATTTCATGTTCAATGTATGATTGTTGAGGGCCACAGGGAAGATTAGTGTAACTAACTGTGTTACCCTCATTAAATAAAGTATTATTATTATTATTATTATTATTATTGCCAAGAGGAGAAGTTGCTTAAAGTTAATAGTAGGGCTGTCACGGTATATTGCAATACAGCGGAACCGTATTGCGATACGTACCACAATATATTGCTTTATTTATGGATTGATTTGATTCTATGATTATTACAACTTGGAACCCTTTTTAACAATGTGTTTTCATTTTAATAACACAAATAACAACAAGAGGGCCATGATGGCCCTGGAATCGCTCACCTAATTTTTGTTTTCACTTAAGCTATATAAACCCCGCCCCCTGGCGGCCATAGTTTCAGACCAATCAACTTGGCTTGGAGGAATCTGATAGAGGGTCACCCTAGGAACATTTCTACAAAATTATTTGAAAATCGGCCTGACACTTTTGGAGGAGAAGATTTTTTAAGTTTTCACTATAGCCATATAATGCAAAATAGCCCTGCCCACTGGTGGCCATGTTTTTTGACAAATCAACATGGCTTGAAGGAATCTGAAGGAACAGTTCTACAAAATTATTTGAAAATCGGCCCGACACTTTCGGAGAAGAAGATTTTTTAAGTTTTCACTATAGCCTTATAAGGCAAAATAGCCCCGCCCATCTGGCAGCAAATGTTTTTCGACCAATCAACTTGGCTTGAAGGAATCTGATAGAGGGTCATCCAAGGAACATTTCTACAAAATTATTTGAAAATCGGCCTGACATTTTCGGAGGAGAAGATTTTTTAAGTTTTCACTATAGCCATATAAGGCAAAATAGCCCCGCCCCCCCTGGCGGCCATGTTTTTCGACTAATCAAAATGGCTTGAAGGAATCTGATAGAGGGTCACCCTAGGAACATTTCTACAACATTATTTGAAAATCGGCCAGACACTTTTGGAGGAGAAGATTTTTTAAGTTTTCATTATAGCCATATAAGGCAAAATAGCCCCGCCCCTCTGGCTGCCATATTTTTTGACCAATCAACAAGGCTTGAATGAAGCTGATAGAAGGTCATCCAAGGAACATTTCTACAAAATTATTTGAAAATCGGCCTGACACTTTCGGAGGAGAAGATTTTTTAAGTTTTCACTATAGCCATATAAGGCAAAATAGCCCCCCCCCCCCCCCCCCCCTCTGGCGACCATGATTTTCGACCAATCAACATGGCTTAAAGGAATCTGATAGAGGGTCATCCAAGGAACATTTCTTCAAAATTATTTGAAAATCTGCCAACCAGTTTGGGAGAAGAAGAATTTTGAAGTTTTTTTCATTTCGTTGCCATGGAAACCAGAATTCTGCATGGATCCCAAATTTTTTTAGGAATTCTGGTGAGGACATTGAGAGGATGCTTTCTGTGAAGTTTCATCCCAGTTGACCCACCGGTTACAGAGGAGAAAATGTTGACGGACGACAGACGCCGGACATAGGGGGATCACAATAACTCACCTTGAGCACTTCGTGCACAGGTGAGCTAAAAATCAGCCCTTGTAAAAGATGAAATCACTTGAGTTTAGTGAAAGAAATAAACAAAATAAAGAAAAATTGGTATTTAATGTTTAAGTTTAATGTAGCATGTAGTGTAGGTTGTTTCCTTGTATTGCTGCCGGCATTGATTGCGCTGCCGCTGATACTGATGTTTCAACTTGACTGGGTGATGACGATTGACATGCGTCTTTAAATTTGTTGTACCACCACTGTATTTAACGGATGCATCGCAATGTCTGCATAACGCTACACCTTCAATTAATTTATTGGAATGATTTTTCCCTTTTAAGCCAAAAATGGCCCCATACATCGGATTTTGCTTTTTTATTTGGTATTTTATCATACTCCATCTCTTCAATAGGCGCAGCCATTGTTGTATATGATCGTACTTGTTTCAATTTCCATTATTTTTGGAATAATTATAATTTCAAAAAAAGATATGTTCTTCAGAAGTTCCAACTCTCCATTTTGTAAGGACGATGTGATTTAATTATGAAATATAACACCATAATATTATTGTTATTTAATATTATTATTACACTTACCATACATGTAACAATCTCCTACGCAGAGTTGTCGTTCCTTACACTCACCATACATGTATGGTGAGTGTAAGGAACGACAACTCTGCGTAGGAGATTGTACATGTAAATGTAATAAACCGATAGTGTAAGAGAGTGCATGACAACCGGCGAGTTCGTATTTTATAGTTTAGTTTTGGTTTTACACTTGTGCGCATTTCTAGCCAGGAGAGTTGCAAAAAAAACCTGTATGATAAATTGATAATACTTTTATAGGAATTGAACTTTTCCATAATAATTTTAATAGTTCTGAATCGAAGTTCGTTGAAATTCTAAATTTTAAGTTTTCGCGAAATACACTCGATCTATAGACCATAGTTAGCGAACAAACTCAGCCATTGTCACGCGCACTTGATATCAACTTATTACGGATGAACTGGAAAGAAAATATCGCAAAATACAGGTACGTTTCTTTTGTATCGCGGTACGTATTGGTTGACAACTGTATTGGGATATACCGGTTTATTGTGACAGCCCTAGTTAATAGAGCTATATAACTCATGTCCAGTAATTTCTCCTTGCCAAAAGTGCTTTATTATTTTTGCGTGCAGCATAATCTTTAAAAGTTATCTCAATCAGAGAAAGGCGTTATACAGCAATATTTAACCCTTTCCCACATACAACAAATCTGCGGCAGACGACTTTGAAAACATCTAGGCAAAAATATGAAAAATTGTTGTATATGAAAGTATATTTGTTGAATAGAGTTTAAAACATTGTGGCAAATGGGTAAATTGCTCATTATGAGCAATTTCTCCTTTTGCAACAATCCTTTCAAAAGACATTTGCAGCAGCGGACTCAGAAAGCGTCTGTATGTGAAAAGAGTTAAAAGACACACATACTTTCTTCATCAACATCTGTGATTGATTTCACCAGTATTCTCGCTTTAAAGTATTCAAACATTGGGGCCCTCTTTTCATCATCTTCGTCAAAAATCCAAACGTTGACGCGTGCTCGAGTCAATGCTGTGTACAGATGTTTGAGTTCAGAGTTCAGCACTTTGTGTAGCTTTGGATCAAAGTTCAAAGGTTGAGGCCTATCAGGCTGTCGTAATACATCTGTAAATGAAAGAGTTAGATTTATTCAATATCAAGCATGATATATTGTAAACTACCAATGAGATCAATAATTTAATTACATGATTTACAACGGTTTATGGAAATATACGGGATTCAGAAAAAGTACTGTATACCTTTCTTTTGTTTACCCCTTTCGTACAAACACTCATTTTAATGCATCTGTAGCAGACTTCTCTTGAGAAATTTCTCATGGTGATGAGAATCGGTAGAGAGTCACCTATGGAACGCCTTTACTGTCTTAGTATGTTATATTGTATTATACGCAGTACATTTTCAAGTATACAAGGTACATGTTTCATTTGACATGGTACACTTTGCATGATATGCTTTGCCTTTTCTGTTATATATGGTGGTTATTTAATAATAGCTACAATAGAATAACCATTATATGGTATGCAAACAGCGTCATATGTAATACAAACAACATTGTATGCAGTTCAAATGACATTATATTCAGGTAGTGTTAGGAAAAATGTGGTGTTATTCTGATATTGAAATTTGCCCAATGGTGAACAACGGACGACTTCCCTAGGACATCTGATGAGCCTACCCAAACCAAAAATCAATGCTTGCAGCAAGCTTCTACAGGCTTTTAAGATGTCTGCAAGTTTGTTGCAAGATTGTGCAAGCATGCAAGCATTTGTAAATTCAACTTCAGCAAGCTTTTTGTAGTCTTTCACTTACATGTCAGGACAGAATAGAGTGGAAATATTCTTAGTCCACAATTTATGAAACAAGAGGGACTTGAAGCCCTGGAATCGCTCACCTGAGAATAGGCTATTTACATAACTCTTTCAGCGCTAATGGCAATATCATCAAGACAAACTTTCTGACAAAATTTCAAGCAGCTCAAGTCAAAAATGTGATCTCTATAGTGTTAACTAGATTGTTCTACAATTTGGCCTAGTGACTTAGTTGTTGACCTGACCTGACCCATATTCGAACTTACCCTAGATATCATCAAGACAAATATTCTGACAAAAGTTTCATCATGCTCAAGCCAAACATGTGACTTCCGGAGTGTTAACAAGATTTCCCTTAAATTTGGCCTAGTGACCTAGTTTTTAACATGACATGACCATATTCGAACTTGGCCTAGATATCATCAGGACAAACTTTCTGATAAAGTTTCAACATGCTCAAGTTTAAAATGTGGCTTCCAGAGTGTTAACAAGATTGTTCTTAAATTTGGCCTAGTGACCTAGTTTTTGACCAGACATGACCCATATTCGAACCTGGCATAGATATCATCAAGACAAACTTTCTGACAAAGTTTCAACATGCTCAAGTTTAAAATGTGGCTTCCAGAGTGTTAACAAGATTTTCTTTAATTTGGCCTAGTGACCTAGTTTTTGACCCAACATGACCTATATTCGAACTTGGCCTAGATATCACTAAGACAAACATTCTGACAAATTTTCAACATGCTTCAAGAGAGTTAACAAGATTTTCCTTAAATTGGGCCTAGTGACCTAGTTTTTGACCCGACATGACCCAGTTTCGAACTTGGCCTAGATTTGATGGAGATATATGTTCTGATAAACTTTCATGAAGATTGGATGCAAAATGTTGCCTCTAGAGTGTTAACAAGCAAATGTTGACGACGGACGACAGACGACAGACAAAAGGCAATCACAAAAACTCACATTGAGCACTTTGTGCTCTGGTGAGCTAAAAAGTTAATAAAAATCATTGCTTGATGATCTCTATTTCACCCCCTACCATCCATATTGGGATTCAAATTAAATTGTATAAAACAGAGAATCTAACTGCTTGAATATTTTAATTCTTAAAAAAAAACAAGAGTGCCAGTGCCGCCACAAAATATAAAGATCAAGATTGGTCCTTTTAATTATTGCTTTTAACATGTCTGTATACATAAGCTCAAAATGAAGTCTGTGAGACCAGTTAGCTTAGATGGAAGAGACAGGGACCTGAGATCATGGTTGCCTGGGTAGTAGGTTCGATCCCTGCAGTGGCAGCCGGGTGTTTCCTTGAGCAAAACAGTTTATCCACACTTGTTCAGAGTTGAAAGTCTTACTCTGCTTACCAGCCTAGCTGACTTTGGTATTAACTAAAGAAAATAGGAAACATATAAACAGAGATAGAACCCTATAGAGGCTTCCGATATGAAAGTAGGTCAAATGGCAGTGTCGATATGTATCCTTTTTTCCTTCTGAGCATAACTCTTGCACAAATCACTCTACCGGATAATCCCTGCTTTATGCACTTCTACCTGTTTGGAAACTTGAGTTGCGTTCTCAAGTGAATATGCTATAGAGACCAAGTTTCGAAAGGCATAACTATTGCAAAAATTGCTGAACCGGAAAATCCCTGCTTCATGCACATCTACCTATTATAGTAATGATATTGACCAAGTTTTGAAAAGATTCAGTCAGAAACGTAGGAAGAGTTGCGTTCACAAGCCGCAATATCAATCAGCTACAGAGACTAAGTTACAAGGGACATAAATCTTGCAAAACTCAATTAACCGGAAAATCACCGCTTCATGCACATCTACCCATTATAGTCATGACATTGACCAAGTTTTGAAAAGATTCGGTCAGAAACATAGGAAGAGTTGCGTTCACAAGGCTGCAATATCAATCAGCTACAGAGACTAAGTTACAAGGGACATAAATCTTGCAAATATCAATGAACCGGAAAATCGCCGCTTCATGCACATCTAAACATTATAGTTATGACATTGACCAAGTTTTGAAAAGATACGGTCAGACACGTAGGAGGAGTTGCGTTCACAAGCCGCAATATCAATCAGCTACAGAGACTAAGTTACAAGGGACATAAATCTTGCAATTATCAATGAACCGGAAAATCGCCGCTTCATGCACATCTAAACATTATAGTTATGACATTGACCAAGTTTTGAAAAGATACAGTCAGAAACGTAGGAGGAGTTGCGTTCACAAGACGCAATATCAATCAGGTACAGAGACTAAGTTACAAGGGACATAAATCTTGCAAAGATCAATGAACCGGAAAATCGCCGCTTCATGCACATCTACCCATTATAGTCATGACATTGACCAAGTTTTGAAAAGATTCGGTCAGAAACATAGGAGGAGTTGCGTTCACAAGGCTGCAATATCAATCAGCTACAGAGACTAAGTTACAAGGGACATAAATCTTGCAAATATCAATGAACCTGAAAATCGCCGCTTCATGCACATCTACACATTATAGTTATAACATTGACCAAGTTTTGAAAAGATACGGTCAGAAACGTAGGAGGAGTTGCGTTCACAAGAAATGGACGGACGGACGGACGGAGAAGATGACGCCAATATACGACCGCCTTTGGCGGCGTATAAAAAAAATGGGCAATGTACATACAAATACATAAAACAATATCTACATACACATATATACAAACAATGCATAATGATAATTCAGATTGAAACTCTAGTTATAACTGAACTATATGTCAACAATTGCATTTGTTGAAAGAAACCTGGTATATCAATTCTGTCATTCAACTTGTGCATGATCAGATCTATGAATTTTACTCTCTTTATTACTACTAAATTAGTTTAATCACTCTCTACAAGATTTGGCTTAGTGAAACACATACTTTCTCAACTGTTTCATCTGTAAAGGTTATAAATACACCAATTTTAAGACCTATAATCATATCTAAAGATACTGCTGTGTAGTCACATTTGGCACATAAACAAAACATACATATTCTGAAAGCCTAAAATTTCAACTAAAGTTAGAAATACATTGAACAACTGGAATAAATTTGTTTACTTACTACAAAATAGGACGGGTGATATTTTAGTGGGTCACGCTTACTAATGTGTGTTTATAACGGTCACATTGACATCCAATCAGATGAGAATATGCAATTTGTTTAGAATTTGAAAGGTCTGTGATTCCGTGAATTTGTCTGTGCGGTGATAGCATCATAACTACGAGATATGTTTTTTTCCCGATTAATATCATATTCAACCTTATAATCTATGAGCTTTATTTTAATATATAAATTTTTGAAATCGGCCTGAAATTAACTACACATAGAAATTCTAGTGCGAAACACGTGCTAGGCGAATTTCGCCGTTCTTTATTTGTTTTGTCGACACAGTGACGAGTCGGTTTTAAAGTCTGATTAACTCAATAAATACCTCAAAATAATATGTTAAAACAATATTCTAACATGACGTTGTTTTCCTTGCCTATAGAGAGCGAAGAAAATAACCGTTGATTATTCGTCAATAACCAATGGAATTGCACTACTTTTCACATTGGCTATTCCAGTTATCCCCCCGCGTATAAGCCTGTCATTCAGCGTCATGTGATGTAAAGAAACATACATGTGTATACTACGTCGTCTGCAATGGCTGACTCGATATTTTATTTATTTTATTTTTATTTATTTTACATTGATTGCGAAACAAGCTTTCAGCTTAGATTAATCATGCTCGATGTCTGCTTCCTGGAGACTTAACCAGTACTCGTGCCGTTTTGTGTGGAAAAATCTCAAAGACAGGACCCGCTCATCACGGGACGCGAACCAGGGACCTTTGATACGAGAGGCCGACGCTCTACCTCTGCACCACTGTAACGTTATGACGTCAAACCGCTCACGTGACGTCACTTTCCTAGTCACGCCCACAGAAAAAATTTAAGTTAAGAACCCCTATTAAAAGCTTTCTCCAAGAATCCAAACTAAATGTATGAGAAATCTAAACACACCGTTGTTTGCACTGGATCTCGGACAAGTTTTAGGTTGAATTTCAGGTTTCTAGCTGATTCCGTTATTTGCTGGTGCGAGATCTACAGAAATATGTTGTGAAAATGTCGATTTTTCAGGTTTTAACCTAAAAAATATCTGAAACTAGATTATTCCCAGATATAACGAACACGCCCAGACCTAGATCACATTGAGTTCTATAAGTGTGGGGAATTTCAGCGAAATTTCTTTGTCCTCAAATCGCTGAATTTTCGGACACATTGTGACACAATAGCCCTGTAGACATTCGTTCCGTAGAACAGAATAGAATAATTCTGCTCCACTACACTCATTCTATACATATTGTTAACTTGTGTAGTACAATGAAAACTAAATAATTAATAAAATAAAATTACATTGTCTTGTTGCTGAGTCTACCCCTCTTTGTCGTTTTTTTCTGCAGTTATGCGTATAATGCAGTGGGTAGTCACAATTGATGGAACAGCAAACTGGTGGGTAAACTGGTTTGCTAAATAGTGCATTTATTTCCCTTTGTTAAGGTGTCGGGTCATGTTAGAATCGAAATGAAACTATCAAAAACCTTGGTTTATTGGCGAATAACCAATGGTTTGTCGTTCTGATGCGTTGTAATTAACCACTCAGGCCGTAGGCCTTTGTGGTTAATTCCTGCGCATCAGAACTCCAAACCATTGGTTATTCGCCAATAACCCACGGTTGTTGATAGTTTATTTCTTAAATATATTGCTATTGCAATAAATATTATCTTTCTGATGAAATTTATACTTTATCAATCTTCAAAAGATATATTTTCAACATCGTCCTACATTGGTCTTACTGGGGGAAATCCGTGAGCGTAATATTTAAATCTTGATTGTAGTTATTGGTTTATAATTCTAATAGATCTGATTATCTGTTGAAAATATCTTTTAAATATAATCTTACGTTATTCTGTTCTTAATATTCGATATTTTCACCTTTAAAAACCTTTTTCTAAACCGGAAATCGAACGCTTGCACTGAAAACTAGCATAGTACTCGGACAAATCCATTTTCGGATAGTGCAGGATGAAATCTAATTTTTTACAGTATGACTTATTTGAGGGTTTTTTCAATTAACCCTTTCCCACACAATTTTTTTTGCAGCAGACGACTTTGCAAATAAGAGTTGAAAACACGTAACCTTGACAACATTGTGGGAGAAATGGCTCAATCTTTTGTCACAATGTTTTCAAAAGTTGTCTGCAAATGGGAAAGGGGTAAAATTAGTATTTTGATTAATAGCAAAATTTAAAACTCTTCTTTTTTACTTTAAATTCCAGATGCTGTTATGTACATTATTTTTGGCATGCACTTGCATATAATGGATCAAGCAAGAAATCCTGAGGGCGGGGCAAGGAAAGAGGAACAAGACATTTAGAAACAAAACTGCTACAATTTACTATTAAAACCCATTATGAAATTAAATAATTATCTTTGTAAATTAAACAGTTATCATTTGTTTTTATTGTCACTATTTCGCCCAGGCTGAGCTAAATTCAGGCAAGTTCTCTCAAGAGTTTCAGGAAAATTCTAGAATTGTTATTAACTTGTGATTCAACCGGTAAGTGAAATCTCGCGCAAACCTTTGCCAGCTTTCCAGTTTAATGAATCACAAGTTTGCGCAAGATTGCAAGTTCAATGAACCACAAGCTTGCAAGCCTAATAAACCGCAAGCTTGCAGAAGCTTTTTTGATCAGTTGTAAGCTTGCCGCAAGGTTCCAATTATGAGCTTACGGCAAGCTTTTCCTGCAAGCTTGCTGCAAGCATTAATAAAAGCTTGCAGTTTTGATTTGGGTAAGAGCTCACACTAGAGATAACAAATATATAAGGTAGCCGTTTTAAACAAATGTTCAACTCACCTTCATCAATTTCTACGAGACTGTCTTGTGGTCTTTTCTGCTCTATATTTTCTTTTTGGGTCACCAGTAACCGTTCCAAGTATTCTGTCACCACTCTCCATTCTTTAACAGCCTAATGTGATAAAACATAAGATGGCTAACATTGTCCGTTAAGGTCTCAAATAAGTCTAGGTATATCTATATTATCCTATTTCAACATACAACAATTTTGCAGCAGACTTTGAAATCATCTAGCCAAAGATTTTCAAATGAGTAAAATGAGTAAAAAAGAATTGGGCAAAATATACAATATTTGGACGGTACCACTGAGGGGGCGACGGAATATTGTTATGTGGAAATTAAAAAAGCATACATCAATTGGCTCCACAATTTCAAATAGAAATAAAAAGGTGTCTCCACCTAACATCACCCATAAATAAAGTATCAAACATAAGTAAAGATATCTGAATTTTAATTTCAAACATTGTTGTCTGCAGATGTGTCCAAATACTTCTGCATATGGTAATGGGGTGACATTACTAATCCATATCAATATCGGTATTATTTATTCCGACAGAGGTTCATCAGTCATAATACTTTCTAGAGTGCCAAGGAGGGAAAAGTCTTTATAAAAATCACCCTATCAGGGATCGAACCCTGGTCTCCAGCTCCCAAGGGGCACGCTCTAACCACTACAACAGGGAAACAATTGTAATGCAACGTTCAGAATCAGGTGAATACTATCAAGTAATACCTGTGAGTCCTTGAAGAAGTTATATAACAGTACATCATCGAATTCCAGGCCCTTTGCCTCATATATAGTCAACACAAGGCCCAGTCTCAACTCCTCTGGAATGGCGTCTCGGGCGGCCTCGTTAACAACTGGAAAAAAAAAAGAGTTGTAAACCTCTCCTCTGCTTTGTGAATATAAAGACTTTATCCTGCTTTCTGTAGCTACCAACTTTTGAAAACATTGTGGGAAAAGGTGCATCAGAAATGTTTCCTATATCCATTGATCTGATTATTTGAAATGTCAGGGAAGGGTTTTCCGTAAATCAGCTTTTGGATAACATGGTTTTTTACATAGATAAATGAAATAACCTCCTGTAATTAAGCGTGTATTTATGCCATTCACTCTATGAACTAATTATTACTAGCAATAATAAAAGATTGTCCTATCTATACCAATACAAATTACATAAAACACATTTACAGAGATCTTTACAAAATACATATTTGATTCATGAAAGTGCCATAAACACAGCTGATAAAGGTAGACAAGATGATCTGCACCTACAGTAAAGAACATCATGAAATTGACAATCTGAGCGTAACGTAATTGGATCGGGAACGTGATTGGAACAAAGTTGGAACGCTTTATGAGCAGAACGGATATTTTCCGCTCTGAACGAAACAATCAT
Organism: Serripes groenlandicus; assembly: GCA_031761405.1. Lineage (NCBI taxonomy): Eukaryota > Metazoa > Mollusca > Bivalvia > Cardiida > Cardiidae > Serripes > Serripes groenlandicus. Next base: position 33,854 of record JASEVX010000468.1, on the reverse strand, counting down.
AATGAACGAAAAAATCCAATCACATGAATGCTTCGCACAATCTGAGCGGAACGGAAAAAAGCAATCACAATGTTATGATTGAGTGAACGCTTTATGAGCGGAATGGAACTTGAGCGGAGCGGAACGGAGCGTGAACGGTAAATTTATCAATTTCAAGATGTTCTTAACTGTAAAATGTTCAGAAATGCCAACCTTTTTACTTGCACTGGCTAAATTATAATAAAGATCTATAAAAAAAAATGCGAACAAGTGACAGTCATATGACATTGTTTATATGTGCATACATATTCATCACAACATATGGGGTTTAACACCGTTTTCAACAATTTTTTAGTCATAACACGGCAGCCAGTTCACCTAGTCATGAGCTTCCTGGCTTTCTCACACCAGTATTCCACACAACACTCTTTCCAAGCAACTGGCTGCTTTTCCACATTAGCTGTTAGCCCATAATTATTTGGATGTTATTTCATTGTAATCAGCATATTTGGTTGTTTGTGTTTTACGCAGCTTTCACCGTTTTTCTAGTTACCGGTATATCATAGTGTTTCCTTAGTAATTAACCAGTACTACTGGTACATTTATCCTGACACCAGTAATTCAGTTGTAATGCTAACCCAACAAATCTGAGCGCCATGGAGGGAAAACCGTTACTACCATTTTCAAAGTCTTTGGTATGGCCTGGCAAGAGATAAAACCAGCGACCTCATACACCCGAGGCGGATACTCTACCATAACAGATCCAACACGGTTGTAATCAGTATATAGACTGATATCTATTACGTATTTGCATCTTGTATCTAGTTACCTACAACAGGGAAGAAGACTTTGAAAATAGTTGATATTACCAAGAATGGCCTGATGGGCCCCAAACTCTATATGAGAGGTCTTTCTTTTGTTGCCCCGCAGCAGGACAGCCAGATCACTAAAACTGCATGATTCCAACAAGATGGGCTGGGGACCGTTAAACAATCCCTGGTCACGCTGCAGGCGGTCAAAGGATTCTGGGAAAAATTCCACCATAATATCGAGCACGCTACTTGCCAATGAGAGAATTCCGGCATGGGAACGGTAGTTGTGGGTCAACTGATACACCTGTATGGGGAAAGCTTTACAGTAAAACCTCATGCAGACGCATCTGCAGTAGATAACTTTTGAACACATTGAGGCAAAAAGAGAAATTGCTCTCAGTGTTTTCAATTCAATTCAATGTTCATGTTTTCAATTCATTTACATTTACTTTCCCCTCTGCTGCAGATTTGTTGTTTGCAGAAAAGGGATATACCTTTTTAGGTACTTCAACAGCAAATGTATTTCAAAGTGGCCTGCTGCAGATTTGTTGTATGTGGAAAAGGGTTATAAATGTTGGGTTCTCCAACAGCAAATGTATTTCAAAGTGGCCTGCTGCAGATTTGTTGTATGTGGGAAAGGGTTATAAATGTTGGGTTCTCCAATAGCAAATGTATTTCAAAGTGGCCTGCTGCAGATTTGTTGTATGTGGGAAAGGGTTATAAATGTTGGGTTCTCCAACAGCAAATGTATTTCAAGTGGCCTGCTGCAGATTTGTTGTATGTGGGAAAGGGTTATAAATGTTGGGTTCTCCAACAGCAAATGTATTTCAAAGTGGCCTGCTGCAGATTTGTTGTATGTGGGAAAGGGATAAACCTTTTAGGGTACATCAACGGTCTGCTGCAAATTTGTTATATGTTGGAAAGGGGTAGATTTTGTATTTGTAATGAGGCATTAAATCTTTAAACAATTTGAAAGAGGACCACCACATAAACATTCATGTGAAATTTGATTGATATCAGGCTATTGGTTTTGGAGAAGATGTTGTTTAAAGCTAATAGTTCATTTAACCCCTTTTCTAATACAGCGTTTTCAACCAATTAATGTTGCTAGGACAAATTGTGTACAAAAGGACCATTTCTGCTACACTGACATGAAATCAGATAAGACAGTTAATAACAAGAGTTGTCGGAGGACAATATAGCTCGCCTATCAGGGCCATCGTCTATCAGGGCCTACTTCAGAACAGTTGTAGCATTAGGTAAAGTCACACAGTATCACCTACTGCAAGATAATACACCTTTTCAATACTTGCATGCAAATGTTAACCAAGTCCATACACGCAAAGGTCAAAATCCATTCTAGAGGTATGGGACTTGACATACAAGGTCATTTAATGACCCTGAATAAGTGTGTGAAGTTTCAAAGCAACAGCATACACAGTATCTGAGAAACTGCCTTGCACGCAGAGGTTTGACAAAAATTCTAAGTCCAAAAAGGGGCACAATTCAGTCAAAATCCAATCCAGAGTTATGGGACTTGACATACAATGTCATCTAATGACCCTGAATAAGTGTGTGACGTTTCAGAGCAACAGCATACACAGTGACTGAGAAAAGGCCTTGCACACAAAGGTTTGACAAAAATTCTAAGTCCAAAAAGGGGCACAATTCAGTAAAAATCCATTCCAGAGTTATGGGACTTGACATACAAGGTCACCTAATGATCATGAATAAGTGTGTGAAGTTTCAAAGCAACAGCGTACACAGTGTCTGAGAAAGGGCCTTGCACGAAAAGGTTTGACAAGCTGGTATCGCCAATGCCAATGCGGACGCCGGGGCGACTACATAAGCTCCCCTATTTCTTCGAATAGGCGAGCTAAAAATTGAAGTTTTGTCATTTTGCCTTTTATCTGATGGCGTGTGGCGGCCATGTTTTTCAACCAGTCAATATGGCTTGATCTTTTTTGGAGAGGGTCACTCAAGGACCATTTCTACCAAATTAAGGCAGATTTGTTGTATGGGGGAAAAGAATAAACCTCTTTGAGTATTTCTACAGCAGATCTTTTTAAATTGGTCTGCTGCAGATTTGTTGTATGCAGGAAAAGAGATATACATTTTTGGGTAATTCAACAGCAGATCTTTTCAATGTGGTCTTCTGTTGATTTGTTGTACGTGGCAAAGTGGTATACCTTTTAGAGAACATCAACAGCAGAAGCTTTCAAAGTTGTCTTCTGCGGTTTTGTTGTATGTGAGAAAGGAATATACCTTTTTGGGTGCTTCAACAGCAGAGGTTTTCCCCATGGCCACCATTGATGTTTTAGCGTAATAGAACAAAGATTTAAGATCGTTAAATCGGAATGCAATTCCTCGCATGATGCTCTGAGCTGTGTCACCTGAAAATACAGAATAGAGTTGAACGGTTGGTTGATTGTTTGGTGTTTTAATGGCGCTTTCAACAATTTTTCAGTTATATCCCGGCGTTTCAGAACTAATGGTCCATTTATCCTGACACCAGCCAGTCAGTCGTAACGCTAACCCTGCAACCCTGAGCGCCAAGGAGGCCAGCACTACCATTTTATAAGTCTTTGGTATGACCCGACCGGGGATCGAAACCCAAGACCCTCCGCACCAACATACAACTAATCTGAAACTGACGACTTTGAAAACATATACACACAAATTTAGAACATATCTATGAATGTTAATTCAATTACTAAATAGAGTTGGAAATTTGCTCATCATGAGCAATTTCTTCTTTAGCTGTAGAGGCGACAGAAAGCGTCTGTATTAGGGAAAGGGTTTACTTATATTATTACCAACACTAGGGGTATTATTTAGCCTAACATCAATGCGGCAGGCCATTACTAACATGTTTAAAATCTTGATTATGACTGGAACTGAGATTTAACCCTGTTCTTCCACTCTAATGGACAGTGCTATGAAGAATTTAGATGCCTTTGCAAGAGGAAACGTTTGAAACCCAATTAGGAAAAGAAAGAGTTTTAAAACAACAAACATTTCGATTGTGTTTCAAGTATCAACATAATTAATACAGTCAATCATGTCTTAAGCAGTCACCCAGGGGAGAGTTAAAATGTTGCTGCTGCAGAGAGGTGACTGTTATACAAGGCAAAAATATAACTCTTTTTGACATACAACAAAGCTGCAGCAGATGACTTTGAAAACATCTAGGTTAAAATGGAAAATCTCTATAATGAAGGTACAATTACTGAAAAAGTTGGCAATATAGTGGCCAAATGAGAAATACTTCTATATGGTGACCCAAAGCTCTGGCTTAGTTCTTTGACTGCCAAACCCTATGTTGTGAGTACTCAAAAGAATTGTCTCAAAGGACAACATCAAGTTGTGATTAATTAGAATATTGTGAGAAAACAACCAATTTACTCCCCCTGATCTAGACTTATGTATTATATTTCAGTGGTGCAGTGGTAGAGCGTCAGCCTCTTGTGCCAATGGTCCCGGACTCATTCCCTTGATGATCCCGATCTGCCTTTGGGATTTTTAAACGGCGTGATTAATATATTATAAGCTGAAAGCTTGATTGCAATAAATGTAAAATAAATAGGGTTTAAACTAATACCTGTTAAAAACATATCATTTGGATTCTGACAAATTCGTATCAGGAGACATAATTCAGCCTGTGTGAAGTCTTGCGTTTCATCAACATAGATTTGGGGTACCACCCAAGGGTGGTTTTCCATTTTTCTCAGACGGCGGTAGATATTGTGGACGAGATCTGTCTCGTCAAACAGGTGGTGCTGTTTCTTGAAATGTTCGTAGCGTTTGAAGCAGCAATGTATTGGTTCCCTGTCCACAGAAAAGTTTGGTGCCCGCTTTCTGCCCAGTTTGCCATACTCTTCTAAAGGTAGGTAGCCGTTTGCCTGGGACAGCGCTTCAAAAGATCCCTGAAAAAGGAGTTGCATCATGATTGATTGACTTAGCGCTTTCCTAAATACAGTTGCAGTAGACGACTTTTGAAAACATTATTTAATAAATGTTCTTTTATTTATAAAGAGTTTACTTACATTTTACCAAATGTTTCCAAAGTCGCCTGCTGCAGATTTGTGGTATGTGGGAAAGTGTTAACGACATTTTTCAACCGTATTTCAGTCATATCATGGCTCTCAGTTTACAGAACATGTGTTTCCTGGCCCTCCTGCACCAGTACTCAATACAACATTCTTCCCAGGCTGATGGTTACAGGTTACATTCCTGCATTGACTATTTAGCCCATTGGTTGAAGACGAATGACTCTGTTCCCAATGACTTTTGTCAATCTTTGGAAAGAATCAATGCCCTAGCCATGGTTCAAACTCATAACCACATAATTAATAGCTCTCATCAGTACCAACTGCGCTATTTCAGTTTGTAAAATTGCATCATGGGAAAAAGAGTCATCTAGCATCTCAAAGAAATCAGCAACCTCATGATATAAGGTAATGCAGGTAACAGACATGTGAACTCCTCCTTATCTAGCCCTGTTCCTTACCTTGATGAAAGACATAATCTCTGTCCAAACTAATGAAGGATGAAAACTCAGTTTCTTTTTAATCTTTGGCCAAACTTCTTCCACAAATACATGGTAGGTTATCTCCCTTCTTGGATCAACCTGCAACACATATAATCAGTTAATGAAATACAGTCAAATTTGTGAATAGCAGCCACCAAAGAGAAATGATAAAACCGGCTGCTGATCACAAAATACATTACTTGGTCGGATTTCTTCAAGTTTCTGTCAGTTCACATATTATATACAATTGCTAGAAAAGTAGTCTTTTACATTACAAATAGTAAATAGTCTATAATCTCCAAACAGCCTTGCCCCCTGGTGGCCATGTTTTTTAACCAATCACCATGGCTTGAAGGAATCTCATAGAGTGTCACCCAAGGAACATTTATGCAGAATTATTTAAAAATCTGCCAAAAAGTTTGGGAGAAGATTTTTAAAGTTTTCACTAAAGCCAATATAAGGCAGACATATGTTAAAACCAATCATCATGGCTTGGTGGAATCTGAAAGAGAGTCACCCAAGGAACATTTCTACAAAATTATTTGAAAATCGGCCAGATACTTTCGTCCGAGAAGATTTTTAAGTCTTCACTATAGCCATATAAGGCTAAACAGCCCTGTCCCCTGGCCATGTTTTTCAACCAATCAACATGGCTTGAAGGAATCTGATAGAGGGTCCCCCCAAGGGAAATTTCTACAAAATTATATGAAAATCGGCCCAACATTTTCGGAGGATAAGATTTTTTAAGTTTTCGCAATAGCCATATAAGGCAAAATAGACCCGCCCCCTGGCGGCCATGTTTTTAAACCAACAATATGGCTTGAAGGAATCTGATAATGGGTCATTCAAAAATTATTTGAAAATCAGCCAAACAGTTTTGGAGGAGATGAATTTTAAAGTTTTTTCTTTCGGTTGACATGGAAACCAGAATTGTGCATGGATAAAAAAAGAAGAGGCCCACGAGGGCATATGCTCTACTGGGATGGGGACAAGAAAGGAAAGAGGAATAAGCAAGTAAAGTTTATAATGAACTGTGTATTTATTAAAATGAACAAGTAATTTTTGAATAGACATATTTGTTAAAGATATAAAACAGAAAGCATGCACAATAGCATTTGGCACAAATATGAGTTGTGTATACCTGTATCATAAATATGATACATTGAAGCAAAATAGAGGCATAAGTTTGCAACGCTTAAATATAAAACAGGTAGTTCAATGTAATTCTTATGTAGACAATTATAATAAAGAAATAAATAAAAAAGCATGCAACATAGCATTTGGCACAAACAAATAATTCGTTTTTTACCTGTATCAAACTTACACCTGGATGAAGAATATGATACATTGAAGCAAAATAGAAGCATAAGGTAGCAATGATCATAAGTAAAGCATACAAGTTCAATGTGTATGTTAAATGTGTATAATGAGAACATTAGAACAAGAAGGCCATGATGGCCCTGGATGATACATTGAAGCAAAATAGAGGCATAAGCTTACAACGCTTGAGAATAAACAGTGGCTGGTTTGCGAAAGGAACCGAGCTCTCATGGATATCTAACTACTGTATAAGTTTGATTGAGATACAATATAAACTGAAGACTGTATCGCGTTCACAAGCTCTATTCAAGCAATTCTAACAATTTCAAGGGCCATAATCCAGTCTTGCATGGCCAGATCTGGCTGATTTGCAAACGGAACCAAGGTCTCATCGATACCTAACTACTGTGTAAGTTTGGTGAAGATCAGATAGTAAATGGAGCCTCTATTGTGTTCACAAGCTCTATTATAGCAATTTTGACAATTTCAAGGGCCATAATCCAGTCTTGCATGTGCGAATCTGGCTGGTTTGCGAAAGGAACCGAGCTCTCATGGATATCTAACTACTGTATAAGTTTGATTGAGATACAATCAAAACTGAAGACTGTATCGCGTTCACAAGCAATTGTTTACGGACGGACGGACGGACGCACAGACGACGGACACCACGCCACGGCATAAGCTCTTCTGGCCTTTGGCCAGTAGAGCTATAAACGAAAGAATTGAGGAGAGGACATTGAGAGGATGCATCCTATAAAGTTTCATCCCAATTGGCCAAGTGGTTAAGGAGAAAGAGTTATTTGAAGCAAAACGTTGACGCACGCACAGGCGCACAAATAAAAATTAACCCTTTCCCACAAACAACAAATCTGTAGCGATGACTTTGAAAATGTCTTTTCAAAAATGTGAAAAATCTCCATTAATGACAGTTTAGTCATTAAATAGAGTTGGTCATCATGAGCAGTTCACCTTTGCCACAATGTTTTCAAAAGTCATCTGCTGCAAAGGCGTCAGAAAGCGTCTATATATATGTGGAAAAGGGTAAACCTGTACTCGCCCTGTTTAAATTGAATAAACTATTCTGTTCTATTGGCTGATCTAAAAATCTTTGTAAACATGAAGAAAAGACCAGATTACATTGTTTGTGAAACAAGGTTAACCCTTCTGCAGCAGATGAATTTTGAAAACATTGTGGCAAAAGGACATATTGCAAATAATGAACAATTTCTCCTTTGGTCACAATGTATTCAACTATTTTTAAGAATTATCATTTATCATTTATAGAGAGTTGTCCTATTCTTGTCTGGATAGGTTCAATGTCGTCTGCTGCAGATTTCTAGTATGTGAGAAAGGATTAAATCTTTGTGCAAATACTCATTTGTATCAGAATGGATTGATTGATTGATTGGGGTTTAACGCCGTTTTTAACAATTTTTCAGTCATATCACGCGGCCAGTTCACCTACTCATATGTTTCCTGGTTTTCGCACACCAGTACTTCACACAACAATCTTCCCAAGCAACTGGCTGCTTTTCCACATAGACTTAGCCCATTGGTGGAAGACGAATGACGCATGTCGCAATGACTTTTGTCAAACGTCGGAAAGAAAGTTGGCCGAGCCGGGATTCAAACTCACAAACCCTGGATTGACAGCCCGCGTCGTTACCGACTGAGCTACCGGGACTCGACTGTATCAGAATGGAATAGTAAAAGAATTCAAAAATCAAAGAAATCAGGTTTTTTTGTTTTTTGGTTGAAAATATACTGTCCTGGGTATAAACCTTTCCCACATACAAAAAATCTGCAGCAGACAACATCAAACATATTTAATTCTATAACAAAAGAACACTTTCTGAATAAAGTTGAAATTATTTTGGCAAAGGGAGAAATTGCTATTTATAAATCATTAAAAAGCAATTTCCCTTCCTCCTACAAAGTTTTAATAATAGAATATCATGGAAAGTGACAGACCTTATTTTTCCTAGAAGATGCTTGAAGGATTTCCGGTTCCCCATCTTCATCATCTTCATCAAACTGGTTCCTGTCCTCGTTCTCGCTGTCTGAATCTTCTTCAAGTAGCGAGAGAATACTAAGGGGACCGTCATCAGACCATCCTGCTACATCTGCCTAAAATATCATGGTTAATAATAGTTTCCGGAACTACAGTTATTACCTCCCTTGTCTGTCATTTAGCGCAAATAGAAAAATATTTTTTTTCTTATATTTTACCTAGATCAAGTTTTTGACGACTTTTGAAAACAATGTTGCAAAAGGAGAAATTTCTCTTCATCAATTATTCTTTATGCCACAATGTATTCAATAATTTCACATCCATTTAAAGAGATTTTCCATATTATTGCCTTGATGTCTGCTGCAGATTTGCTGTATGTGTGGTGGAGATCAGTTTATTTGTTCTCTATCTAATTCACACCCATTGGAATTATTTGATAAAGAAATGGAAGTTAGTTTTTAGCATTTTTTGAGATTATATACTATGTACTCATAAGCGGAGAAATAAATATTTAACTGAGGAGCAACAGACTTAAATTTTATAAGCCACCAGAGTAAAACCGGAGCAAGGAAGAACCATATACGAAGCAACTGAGCTATATAACATAGGCATCCGGAGTCCAACTGGAGCAAACAATATATACTAACGGAAATTAAAAACTGTGCATGCCTTTAATTTGATTTTTTTTTAAAATACCATTTTGATTATCATAACATTTAGTACACGTTATCAATATGCTATGCGAAACCTGTGTACAACTTTTCGCTTGAATCGCACATGCGGTTCGTGCAGTAGCCGATGACATTGGTTTACATGTTTATTGGGTCTCGCACTTTACACAGTCGAAAGTTTACACGTTTAAAAGCATTAAACATTTGTTAAAGATTCAATAAATCGGAAAAACATCGAAAGTTTGTGTTCTGTTGGATTGTTACGATGCCACGGGTTACCGAAAATCAGCGTTTGCGTGCCATCGGGATGCTGCAAGCTGGAAGGCAGCAAAATGAGTTCGCTCAACAATTTGGTGTGCATACGAACACTATAAGTTCACTGTATAGACGTTACCAGCACACTGGCAGTACTCGGGTACCCTCGACCTGGGGCACCGCGTGTGACGTCATGTCTACAAGACAACCATCTTCGTAACCGTTTCCAATCTGCAAGTTTGACGGCAAGAACTATTCCTGGACACCAAAAAATTAATCCGAGAACTGTTCGGAACCGTTTTCGTGCCGTTAACATAGGCCCGCGACGTCCTGCAATACGTCCAGTTTTGACAAGACGTCACCGTGTTGCACGCCTAGGATGGTGTCGAATTCGCCTTAGGTTTACCCATAGACTATGGGGGTGGAATACTCTTCACAGACGAGTCACGATTTAGCCTTGACTTCCATGGCCTTCTGTTTCGCCCGATTTATCGCCGATCGAACATGTTTGGGACGAAATGGAACGTCGTTTACGTCAACTACCAAATCATCCAGTTACGTTGGTGGAGTTGGGAAATGCCTTGGTGCAAATATGGAACAACCTTCCACAACCTATATTTGCAACATTAGTTGGGTCTATGAGAAGAAGGTTACGTGCAGTCATCAATGCATTAGGTGGAAATACCAGATATTGAGTTTGTGACTTTGGATTTCACTCCACCAGTCTTTGACGCGATGCCAAGATTAAATGAGTAACATTTTTGGTGATTTCTTTTTGTGATTATGTAAAGGATAGATCGATAAACTATTATGTTGTTTAAAATATGTACCATGTTATGAAATAAAAAAATTACAAACATTTTCCCGATGCACAGTTTTTAATTTCCGTTAGTATATATAGGAAAGAAACAAGATGTGTTTGTGAAACACTGATGCCCCCGAATGGCAACATCTAGGTCAAAGGTCAAGGTCGCAAGGTGAAAAATGTTGGTACTGACAGAAAGGTCATGTCACAAGGAATACACATGGTAGCCGTACCTGTTATGGTTCAAAAGTAGTGGTCAAGGTTAAAAAAGTTTTTTTCGACAGACAGACAAAGAGATGTCAAAGGTCAAGGTAGCAAGGTCAAAAATGTTGGTACTGACAGAAAGGTCATGTCACAAGGAATACACATGTGAAATATGGTAGCCGTATCTGTTATGGTTCAAAAGTAGTGGTCAAGGTTAAAGTTTTTTTCGACAGACAGACAAAGAGATGTCAAATGTCAAGGTCGCAAGGTCAAACGTTTTGGTACTGACAGAAAGGTCATGTCACAAGGAATACACATGTGAAATATGGTAGCCGTACCTGTTATAGTTCAAAAGAAGTGGTCAAGGTTAAAGTTTTTTTCGATAGACAGACAAAGAGACAGACAGACAGACAGGCCAACAACTAGATGCCCACCGAATCGGTGATTCCGGGGGCATAAAAATCGCTTATTCATGGCAGTATGTGGAAAAGGTTTAAAGACCTTTCAAGAACATTTTCTGAATTCAAATGAATTGTTCAGCCCTTAACCCTTTCCCACACACAGATGCTTTCTGACGCCTCTGCAGCAGACGTCTTTTTGAAGACATGACAATAGGAGAAATTGCTCAGAACGAGCAATTTCTCCTTTTGCCACAACATTTTCAACACTATTATATATTTTTTTACTTTCATATATGAGATTTTTCACATTTTTGCAAAAATGTGTTCAAAGTGCGTTAAATGGTTAAATGGGGGGGACCCTGGGACTTCATACCTTCATACTTCCATCATCTTTACGGTCAAAAAAATACGGTTGACCAATTGACGCGTCCAACATAAGTAGAAGATGGCGAGATGTGAGGAACATCGGATACGAGTAATCGCCAGCATCTTGAAGCTTGTTTGGAAGTTCTTCTTCCTCGTGTTCTACATGTTCCCGCATTAACTCGTCCGCATGACTCAATTCATGGAAATTTTTCTGCACCTCGCTACACAGGACGAGGTTTTTGGTGATGAAGAGTTGATGTATGTGGTCATACTGACCATGAACGGGCTGGTCATTTAAATCACAGCCGGGCGTTTCTGATTGACCAACAGCTCCCTCTTCTTCGGCTTCTGAAACTTCGTTATCAGAATCCTCTGAAATTTAAAACAAGCCACATTAGAAAGAATGTTATTTGTTTATTCCGTTTTCAACATTTAAAAAATCTTTCCTAGGCTAGGAAATGAGCATTGACCATGACCTTCCCAGTTCAAAACCCCCATGGCGTAGTCGGATCCTACGACATGGGAGTATTTTGCATCTCATATCTGGGCTAATGATAAAACCTGCAGGGCAAACCTTCTAGATTTTTTTTTTGACAGATGCTACTTCTAAAAGTGTATTACACAGTGCATGGGAAAATGTAAGAGTAGGGATTTCTGAACAGTGTGATCTCTGTTCGAGAGTTTCAAATGGGCTCAACATTATTCCAACCGGTTACTGCTCGCCATCAAGATCATTTGCAATTTAAAACAATCCACATGACGACAAGAGGGCCATGATGGCCCTGTATCACTCACCTGAGTTATGTATACGATTTGTCATGCCACCATAATAACTCATTATTTGTGCAGATAAGCTAATGTAAGATGACCAGTATCAGTGGGTGCCACATGGCGAAATAACCCAAACCCTATGTTGTATTTTTTTTTATCAAATTAATATGACTTACAAGATCACTAAAGAATTTTCTATATATTCATTTACCAGTTAATTTTTCAAAATCAGACATTCGTTTTACGAAGGAAATACTTTTCTAAATCTTACAATCTGGGCATAAAGGGTAAAACAGCCCCAGTTCCTGGTGGCAATGTCTTTCGACCAATCAGCATGGCTTAAGGTAGTCAGCTTCGTATTTTTTAAAATCACACTTAGCAGCAAGAAAAGTTAGAATAGTCCTTACCACTTTCATCCTCCTGGTTCCCCTCTTCTGGTGTTTTAGTATGCACAAACTCAACACATCTAGGCAATAACTGGGCATCAGCCTCCTTTGCCTTGTTCCAGTAACCACGGAACTGACTCCACAGTCTGTATAGACAGCAAGTTGTCTTACCTGGATAGAACAATAGAGTTTGATGCAACACATTAATACGCTGGTGTCAGGATAAGCTTACAAGCTGATCTGGCATTTCTTTAACCCTTTCCCTCATACAGCAATTCTGCAGCAGACGACTTTGAACGTATTTTGTCAAAACATAGAAAATCTCCATAATTGAATGGATAACCTATGAATAAAAGTGGAAAACAGCCATCTGCTGCAGAGGCGTCCGAAAGCGTTTATATGAGGGAAAGGGTTAAGAAAATGTCATGATATGACTGAACTACCCTTTTACACATGCAGATGCATTTGTAGGAGACAACTTCTGTCACAATGTTTTATAATCATGAACCATTTATCTGTACAGAATTGTTGTATTATCACCTAGAAGTTTTCAAAAAAAATAGCATATGTTTTAACAAACAGTGATCTGTTAGTTGCTCCCTGCAAGCAACCAAGAAATGTACTGTAAATGTATTTATATTTGCCTCTCAACCCTTTCCTGAATATAATAATTCAGAGCATTCAACTATGAAAATGTCTAAGCGAAATATGGAAATTCTGTATAAAAGAGAGTATAATTTTCGTATTCAGTTAAAAATATCGTGGCCAAAGGTGAAATTTCTCATTATTTACAGTCATAAGTTACCCTTAACAGATCAGTAACGAAACAACGTAGTGCATAAAAGAAATGGTCAGTGTTGCGGAACCTTTTTGGTTTATAGTCCACAAGTAAAATCATTTTCCTTTACATTGACAAACACTTTTTCAGTTTTAGTGCAGAAAAAGCTGTACAGACCGTTGTTTACCAGTTCAAGCTATTGATGCATTAACGGATCAATTGTAGCAAAAGAGGATCACGTGACTTTTTGATATCAGGGGGGGGTCATCTCAAGCAACATTTTAGCTGTCCGAACTTCTGCTATTACTGTTTAAGTTATATTTTATCTAACTGCAGATTGTTATCGATAGATTTCCGATTAGCATCTTTGGGAATGGCTAAATTTGTCGAAAATAAAATTTTGAGAAAACCCCTCAGACTCTGTCATGGAAACAAAATGGCGATCACTGGGTCACGTAAATACTTTGCATCAGGCGTTCAGATGATACGGATGAATTTGAAGTCCGACAAGCAACATTTTTATTGTGTATTTAAATAATACCATAAAGTACTTACCTGCCAATTTATACACAACAATTTTGTCTAATAAATTAGTTAGCGTGTCTTGAACATTAAAGTGATCCGCTATTGTTTATGATCCGCTAAGTGTTACTTGACTGTACTATGTTTACAGAAGTTATCAGTTGCAGAGGCCTCAAAATATTTATGTATAAGGGAAAGGGTTAATGAACTTTTAAAATTACCAAGGGAAAGGGTTAATAAACTGTTAAAAATTACCATCTATATATATAACCATAAATACCTGTTCCACTCGTCCGTCCTAACAGCAGGATGGGCGCTTTTGACGGAAGGTTTATGATGGCGTGTTCAAGGTCAGTCACTCTAAACGGAAAGTCAACCTTTGTGTCGATATTCTGTAAAATATGGCTGACGAGTGTCGAGGTAACTGAGTAAAATTTCAGAATGTGATATTCGGTCTCGTTAGAACTGGCGGGAGGGGAAGTAATGTTGCAGTTCCTGTAAGTACAATATTTATGATATACACTATCTTTGCTCTTTCCCACATACAAAAAATCTGCAGTCGACAACTTTGAAAACTTGTAGACAAAAAGAGATTTGAAAACATTTAGCAATTTCACCTTTTGCCAAAATTTTCAAAAGTCATATGCTACAGATGTAGGAAAGAGTCAATTCTCCCAACTGGATTATTATACAATGTATATAAATGAAATACAAGAGGGCCAAGATAGCCCAAAATCAATCATTAGTAGCATAGATAATTTTGCAGCCATAGTGTAACGGCTAATAACTGGAAAAAATGAAACTGCAAGAAGTGGACACTGTTAGTCAAACAGCTACACAGTAAGAATCATTGTAATACAAAATTGAACAATGAATTTGGAAGAGGACCACCAAAGGATAATTCCTGTGAAGTTTGGCTGAAATTGGTCCAGTGGATTTTTCATTTTACGCTTTTTTCTGATGCTGTTTGCAGCTATCTTTTTGGCTTGAACAAAATATGAAGAGGGTCACTAAAGGAACATATCTGTCAAATTATCTTTAGATCAGACAAGAAAATTTTGCCCCTTTTCTAAAGCCGCCTGGCTGCTATGTTTTTCAACCAATCAATATGTCTTAAACAATCTTTGTAGAGTGTCACTCATGACAATAGCTCTCGCTTTTTCAAAAGTCGAGCTAATAAGTGCACCGCCTGCAGGTGCTGGACGCTTGTCTGATTTAATCCTCCTACAGTTTACTTATTTTATACAAAAAATCTTCAAGTTCGGAATGAGTTTTAAAGTAATATAATAACCTCACAGTACTGCTATGTTTTCAAGTTTCAGAACAAGATTTACCATGTGAAAATAAATCCAAGTCCATTACATGTAAAGTCGGAAAGTGGCTGTCATAATCTGTCAAGATCATAAGCCGAGTCTTGTGTCTGGACAGCCAAATGAGATAAGATTCATGCCTATTGACCACTGTATATTTGACAAGTTTATCACTTTTAATTAGAAACAAGACATGGAAATTCCATGAAACCAGGTTTTCTATAATGGAAGGTGTTTAATTAAGAATTAACAGATCTGTCAAATCTTTCTGTTAATAGTTTATCAAAGCTAGTAATTCAAGTAACAGGGAATATTTCTATTAATGAATAATCATAATTACTTTGTCAATTAAATATATCACAATTTTATCTAACAAATATCAGTTCAATACAGTCAATCGTGTTGATGGCCTGGCCTCATTTATTAAGAACATATAATAGATAACAGATATTAAGCAACCTTTTGTTGTAAGC
Source organism: Serripes groenlandicus (assembly GCA_031761405.1). NCBI lineage: Eukaryota > Metazoa > Mollusca > Bivalvia > Cardiida > Cardiidae > Serripes > Serripes groenlandicus. The sequence continues at coordinate 18,259 of JASEVX010000468.1, read as the reverse complement.
AGCCACATTTTAGGATCCCTAATGCCAGGTTGATAATCAGTGATCTGCCTTAACCCTTTACTTGATAGTAACGCGTTTATGCCTTTGCAAACAGACTAGATCCAGGGCCCGAGGTTATGAAACTTACTCATATCTATGCTATATTCTTTTAAATTGCCAAGTTATTTAATATGGAGCATATTTGCGCGAAGTTATTTGAAAATATCTATATGCATGGTAAAGTTATGGTCTGAACAAAAAAAGTTCAAGTAAAGTATCTTTTCTGTCACTGTGACCTTGACCTGGAAGCTAAACACATACATTGTGCATATGACACAGCGTCTTGATATGGTGTATATCTGTTCCAAGCTATTTGAAAATATCTCTATGGATGAAAAAGTTATTGTCCAGACAAGAAAAGTTCAACTGATGTCTATTTGTTGTCACTGTGACCATGACCTTAAAGCTACAGACAAAAGTTTTGCATGTGACACATCATATTGATATAGTTCATATTTGTGCCAAGTTATTTGAAAATATCTCTATGCATGACACAGTTATGGTCCGGACAAGAAAAGTTCAATTAAAGTCTATTTCTTATCACTGTGACCTTGACCTTGAATCTACAGATCTTTTTTTTTTGCATTTGGCACATCGTCTTGATATGGTGCATGTTTGTGCCAAGTTATTTGAAAATATCTCTATGCATGACACAGTTATGGTCCGGACAAGAAAAGTTCAATTAAAGTCTATTTCTTATCGCTGTGACCTTGACCTTGAATCTACAGAATTTCTTTTTGCATTTGGCACATCGTCTTGATATGGTGCATGTTTGTGCCAAGTTATTTGAAAATATCTCTATGCATGACACAGGTATGGTCCGGACAAGAAAAGTTCAATTAAAGTCTATTTCTTATCACTGTGACCTTGACCTTGAATCTACAGATTTCTTTTTTGCATTTGGCACATCGTCTTGATATGGTGCATGTTTGTGCCAAGTTATTTAAAAATATCTCTATGCATGACACAGTTATGGTCCGGACAAGAAAAGTTCAATTAAAGTATATTTCTTATCACTGTGACCTTGACCTTGAATCTACAGATTTTTTTTTAGCATTTGGCACATCGTCTTGATATGGTGCATGTTTGTGCCAAGTTATTTGAAAATATCTCTATGCATGACAAAGTTATGGTCCGGACAAGGAAAGTTGACGCTCGCTCCACCCAACCGCCCGCCGACTTCGCCAAACTAATAACCAGATTTTTCCTTCGGAAAACCTGGTTAAAAATGGCTAATTTGATCAATATTGTAAGTTTCTGCACAATAAGTGGACATATTGGTGTACAAAACATAGTCTTTAAAACATTTAAATCATTACTGAGCCAGACTGCATGTTGTTCAAATAGGTTTGTGGTCGCTGAAGTAACTCTCAAATACACAAGTATTAATGTTTTTTCTCTAATTGTTGACCCAAGGAGCCCTAAACACAATCCTGCAAAAGGTTTTCAATAGTAATTACTACACACTAAGTTTGGTCACAATAATTCAAATGCAATTGATTGTGGATGAATGCCCTTTTCAACATTTTTTCAGTCATATCACGGCGGCCAGTTCAGCTACTGATGTATTTCCTGGCTTTCTCACACCAGTAATCCACACAACATTCTTTACCAAGCGACTGGCTGCTTTTCCACATACAACTGTAAGCCCATTGGTGGAAGACGAATGACGCTTGTCACAATGATTTTTGTCAAACGACGAAAAAAATATTGGCTTATCTGGGGATTAAACTCACAACGCCTGGATTGACAGCCCACATTGCTACCGGAGCTCGAATTCAAATGCATCTATAGGTATTGTATTTTTCATATTATTCTATATTTAGAAAAAAACCTTGACCTTCACCCCATGCAATGTAGTTACTAATTAAGATATGGACTCTCAATGTAGTTGAATGCAAAAACTAAGTTAAAACAAGACGGCCATGAGGCCCTGATCGGTCACATGAGAATGGGCTTTTTAAGACTCAACTCTTTCAGCGCCAATGGCAATATCATCAAGACAAACTTTCTGACAAAATTTCAGCTGCTCAAGTCAAAAATGCAAACTCTATAGTGTTAACAAGATTTTTATACAATATGGCCTAGTGACCTAGTTTTTGACCTGACCAAACCCATATTTGATTTGGCCTAGATATCTTCAAGGCAAATATTCTGACAAAGATTCAAAATGACCCATAATTGAACTTGGCCTAGATATCATCAAGACAAACTTTCTAACAAAGTTTGAACATGCTCAAGTTTAAAATGCGGCTTTTAGAGTGTTAACAAGATTTTCCTTAAATTAAGCCTAGTAACCTAGTTTTTTACCAAACATAACATATATTCGATCTTGGCCTAGTAATCACTAAGACAAACATTCCAGAGTGTTAACAAGATTTTTCATAAATTTGACCTAGTGACCTAGTTTTTAACCCCACATGACCCAGTTTCGTCCTTGGCCTAGATATCACTAAGACAAACATTCTGACAGAGTTTCAAAAATGTGGCTTCCAGAGTGTTAACAAGATTTTCTTTAAATTTGACCTAGTGACCTAGTTTTTGACCTCACATGACCCAGTTTCGACCTTGGCCTAGAGTTGATGGAGATATATGTTCTGATAAACTTTCATAAAGATTGGATGCAAAATGTTGCCTCTAGAGTGTTAACAAGCAAATGTTGACATCGGACGACAAACAACGGACAAAAGGCGATCACAATAACTCACCTTGAGCACTACATGCTCTGGTGAGCTAAATGATGGCCCTGGATCGCTCACCTGATCTATTTTTTTCACTTTAGCTATATAAGCCTCGCACCCTGGCGGCCATAGTTTTCCGACCAATCAACTTGGCTTGAAGGAATCTGATAGAGGGTCACCCTAGGAACATTTCTACAAAATTATTTGAAAATCGGCCTGATACTTTTGGAGGAGAAGATTTTTTAAGTTTTCACTTTAGCCATCTAATGCAAAATAGCCCTGCCCACTGGCGGCCATGTTTTTCGACCAATCAACATGGCTTGAAGGAATCTGAAAGTGGGTCACTTAAGGAACATTTCTACAAAATTATTTGAAAATCGGCCATATAAGGCAAAATAGCCCCCCCCCCCCGCAGCTGGCGGCCATGTTTTTCGACCAATCAACATGGCTTTAAGGAATCTGATAGAGGGTCATCCAAGGAACATTTCTACAAAATTATTTGAAAATCTGCTAACCAGTTATGGAGAAGAAGAATTTTGATTTTTTTTTCATTTCGTTGCCATGGAAACCAGAATTCTGCATGGATCCCAAAAATTTGAAGGAAATCTGTTGAGGTCATTGAGAGAATGCTTTCTGTGAAGTTTCATCCCAATTGACCCACTGGTTACTGAGGAGAAGAAGTTGACGGACGACGGACAAAAGGCGATCACAATAACTCACCTTGAGCAAAAAGCTCAGGTGAGCTAAAAAGGCCCATAATTTGCATTATATGCAGGATAGTGTTATCTTACTTGTTAATGTACATAGGTGTGATAGTTTGGAAGGGTTGTTCAAAGTTTCAATGCAATGCATCAAACAAATACTGAGATATGGACTCTTAATGTAGTTGCACGCAAAACTTTAACCAGAATTTCTAAGTAAAAAAGGGCCCTAACATGCATTAAATGAGTTATCAAACTTGATTATTTACATAGGTGTGATAGTTGAGAAGTATTGTAGAAAGTTTCAACGCAATACATTTAGTAGTTACTGAGCTATTATGAAATATATGTACTTGCATGCAAAACCTTAATCAAGGTGTGACACCGATGCCAGGGTGAGTAGAGTAGCTATCATATGCTCCATTTTCTAAGTTGAGAAGGGTCAATAATCCAGTCAAAATACATGACAGGGTATGGTAACTTGTTAATCCTTTCCTTCATTTTATTGTACATTTAATAGTGAACAGGTATTCCAAGTTGTAAAGTGATAAATTGCATGTAAGTGACCTAAACGCAAAACTTATAAAATCTTGAGAGCTAAAACTGTCCAAAAAATTACAAAATAGTAAGTATTCACCCCCACCTCTTAATGTATGAATTAAAAACCCATTTAATAAGTTGAAGTACACAATCTACTTACTGTTTCTGAACAAAAAAAAATCAAAAACCATCCAAATTCATGATTTTTACCCCAAAAAACAGATCGCACTCAGCATCTTTAGCATACTTTGTGAAGAAGGGTATAAGATAAACTAGTTTTCCAAGTTTTAAAGTAATAGCTTTGATAGTTTCCAAGTGACCTAAACGCAAAACTTAACCCATGCCGACGACGACAATCAAGTGACGACAATAGCTTGTCTTTTTTTCTTATCTAGAGCTCTAATGTATAAATATATTACATACCTTGGTCATACCAAAGACTTTGGGTATCCGATATAATTTCATAGCTCACTCCAGTATATATTAATGGCTGCTCTCCTTGGCGCTCAAGGTTGCGGAGTCAGTATTACGACTGACTGGCTGGTATCAGTATAAATGGACCAGTAGTACTGGTAACTTACCAATGAAATGATATAACTGAACAAGAGACCTGCAGAGCAAATGCTAACACTCGCCTGGTTTTTTTTATTAGTCAAAAAAGGGGTATTACTGAATAATTACTAAAGCCAGAATTATGTGACTTGGTAAAGACATGCGAATTGTTCCCAAGTACATGTGTACTAAGTTTCATGTGAAAATGTTGGAACTTTTTTTAAGTTATGAGGTTAGGTTAAAGTTTTGTAATGACAGAGTCTAAGACGACACAATATGGGTATCACAATAGCAAGTCTTTTTTCCCTTGCAAAAACAGACAAGCTTAACATTGTTGAAAGGGGCGTAAAACACCAAAGAATCAATATTATATGTCTACCTCTTGTTGTTCGACAACTCTCTCCACTGGAACGTCACTTTCGGCGAACATTTTGGGATAGATTCGCCTGCCCTGGGTCAAGTTGAGTTGTGACGAGTCTGTCTTGATTCCTCGTAGATCTTTCTGTATAATACACTCTTCTCCTCGATGGTGTGACTGTTTTATTCTCTCAACAGATCTATGTAAAAGATTGTTTTATTAGTGTGACATGCCACCTCATCATGGTGAACGTTTGTGCCTAGTTTCTTTTAAATCCTACGATGCATGGTTAAGATGCAGGCTGGACAAGGTTAGGTGGGACTGAAAACCAGGCAGACAGACTCATTTTGACCTTTGACCTCTAAGTGTGACCTTGACATTTGAGGTACAGACCTGGGTCTTGTGCCACGTTTCTTTCTAATTCTACGATGCATGGTTAAAATGCGGGCCGGACAAGGTTAAGTGGTACTGACAGACAGACAGACAGACATAATCGACCAAACCTATAGTCCCCAAACCGGTCGAACCGGTAGGGGACTAATAACAATATGCAAAAAGTTGATATATTACTTTTACGGTTAATTAAAGAACCTATCTTGATTTTACATCTAAGCAAAGAACGGATCTGCTTATTTCATGCCTTTAATAATGGTTGACACTAAGAAATTTCTCCTTTTGCTGCAATGTTTTCAGAAAGTATCTACATGTGAGAAAGGGAAAGGGTTAAAGGCGAGAGTAAACCGTTAAATTATCATTTAATAAATTTACTCGTTAAAACAGTGATTTTATCGGGTAATGATTGGATTATGTCGCGGGTCAAACTCATACACAATTGGAGAGAGTGCGTGTAAGCGCCCTGATAAGCTCAGTTGGTTAGAGTACTCGCTCTGGAAGCGAGAGATCCCTGGTTTGAGCCATAGACTGGCTGCTTGTTTTTTTCTCCTTGTGACACTTACATATATCTCAATAAACCACAGTAAAGCATGGACTACAGTTAAGAACATCATGAAATTGAAAATCTGAGCAGAACGTGATTGGATCGTGAGCGTGATTGGAACGAGGTTGGAACGCTTTATGAGCGGAACGGAATTTTGCGCTCTGAACGAAACAATCATAATGATTGCAAAAATCCAATCATTTCGCTCAGTGAACGGTTGCAACAACTATCCGATAATTATTTTACTAAACTATTTTATTAAAAGTCATATTTGTATACTAAACTTTTTTTTTATAAGACACTCAAGTATCCGATTGAATTAGAATGTAACAAATATTATTAATATGATCATTTTCGTAATACGATTTGCTACTAACGATTGTGCTGAAAAAACTCTAGATCGTTTGTTAATATTTAGGGTTATGTAAAAAAAAATATAAACGAAACGAAATTAATTTAAGCCAATCAAATCGTTGAACGGATTTTGATCGAAAAAAAGCATTCCGAATGTGAGCGTAAAAAAAGCGCTCAATCTGAACGGAACGGAAAAAAGCAATCACAATGTTATGAATGAGTGAACGCTTTGAGAGGCGGATTGGAACGTGAGCGGAGCGGAACGGAACGGAACGGAGCGGAGTGTGAACGGTAAATATGTCAATTTCAAGATGTTCTTAACTGTAATTATAAGGGATTAATGCCATTTTCAAAAGTATTTCAGTTCTATCACAGCAGCTAGTTTTCACACTGTTTCACCATGCAATATTTCCAGGCAACTGACAACCTTGACACATAGACCGTTGATGGATATAAAAAAAGAATCAATGTGAATGTTTTGTGTAATTTAATGCCATTTTCAACTTTATTTCAGTTATATCACAATGACGGAAGTCAATAGCATGGACAAACCAATGTGTTGATCTATGACTTACCTGTATATTTTGTCATGAGCAAACACAATCTCCCACACGCGTATGATCTCCGAATAAATCCTCCCCCCTCGTACCCCTTGACTCGTGTTTTCTGTATCAAGCTGAAGTCTACGTTCAGCAGATTCACTGCACCGCGGAGAAAAGGCAATAGCTTTCTCCCAAATAATTCTGGAACCTTGACAAAAATAGAACAGACAGAGATCTGGATAAGAGGCATATGCCATCCTTAAGTTATTGACCTCCAAACCCAATGTTGTGAGTACTCTAAACAAGAGGGCCATGCCCTGGATCGCTCACATAATTTTATTTTGTTTCACTATAGCCCCCCGCCCCCTGGCGGCCATAGTTTTCGACCAATCAACATGGTTTGAAGGAATCTGATAGAGGGTCACCCTAGGAATATTTCTACAACATTATTTGAAAATCGACAAAATACTTTCGGAGCAGAAGATTTTTTAAGTTTTCACTAAAGCCATATAAGGCAAAATAGCCCTGCCCTGTGGCGGCCATGTTTTTCCACCAATCAACATGGCTTTAAGGAATCTGATAATGTGTCATTTCTACAAAATTATTTGAAAATCAGCCCAACACTTTCAGGAGAAGATTTTTTTTCACTATAGCCATATAAGACAAAATGCCCGCCCCCTGGCCCCCTGGTGGCCATGTTTTTCCACCAATCAACATGAAGGAATCTGATAGAGGGTCACCCAAGGAACATTTTCCACTTTCGGAGGAGAAGATTTTTTAAGTTTTCACTATAGACATATAAGTCAAAATAGCCCCGCCGCCTGGCGGCCATGTTTTTCGACCAATCAACCTGGCTTAAAGGAATCGGATAGAGGGTCATCCAAGGAACATTTCTACAAAATAATTTGAAAATCTGCCAACCAGTTTGGGAGAAGAAGAATTTTGAAGTTTTTTTCGTTTCGTTGCCATGGAAACCAGAATTCTGCATGGATCCCAAAACTTTGAAGGAATTCTGGTAAGGTCATTGAGAGGATGCTTTCTGTGAAGTTTCATCTCAATTGACCCACTGGTTACTGAGGAGAAGATGTTGACGCACAACAGACAAAAGGCGATCACAATAACTCACCTTGAGCAAAGCTCAGGTGAGCTAAAAACAAGCTCCGCCCACCTGGAGGCCATGATTTTTAACAGATTGGAAATATTTGAACAATCTCCAAGGAACATTTGTGCAAAATAATTTTCGGGCCAGTACTTTTGGACAAGAAGATTTTTAAAGTCTTGGCAATTTTCCCCTTTAGCAACCAAAGTTCTACTTGGAATTAAATTCTTAGAACAACTTTAAAAGAGGACCACCTAAGGAACATTCCTGTGAAGTCATTTTGAAATCAGTCCATTGGTTTAGTAGGTGAAGTCATTTGTAGGAAATTGTTAACATACAGACGTCGACGCTGCCGGATGATCACAAAAGCTCACCTCGCACTTCGTGCTTAGAAGAGCTAATAAAACATATAATTATTGAAAACATTGTGAGAAAATGTGCAATTGCTTATTATGAACAATTTCTTCTTTTTCAACAATGTTTTTTTTCAAAACTATCTGATGCATCACAATGTGTACGCAAGTGGGAAACGTTTTAAGAAAGGGATGTATCAGAATGTATCTGTTTTGTAAATCAAATTTCATATATATGGTCTATAAAACATAAATTTAAACCTTTCCCACATACAACAAATCTGCAGCAGACAAATTTCAATTCAAAAGCATGGAAAATCTCTATAAATGAAAGTATAATCACTGAAAAAAGTTGAAAACATTGTGGCAAAAGGTGAAAATACTCGTTTTGAGCAATTTCTTCTTTTGTCATAATGTTTTCAAAAAGTCGTCTGCTTAGAGGCGTCTTTCTGTGGGAAAGGGTTATCGTGTATACCTACCCTTTGAAAACTTTGCCTCAAACAAATCTAATGTTTTAGGGACATTTCGAAGCTTTTTACACAGGACTGGCTGCCAATTTCCACTGGCTAGTAACTGGATTCTTTTGACTATCCGATTTTTAGTTCCGGCAGGACATGCTTGTCTTGAAGTGTTTTCCAAACCTCTTGGGTACACTCTACCTCCCATTCTAAATTGTCAAACACCTATACAGCAATATAGATACATTTATCCTTTCCAACATGACTTTGAACAAGTCTAAAAATATGCTAAAAATATGGAAAATCTCGAAAATTGAAAAGAGATGAAAACATTGAGAAATGTGTCGGCAAATGAAATGGGTTAACTTTTTAGATATCAGATGATTTAAAATAATGTTTTCTTTCTTACCATTTTCTCTTTCATCTTTCATTTGTTGCTCTTTCTTTTTTTTCTTATATTTGTATATCATTTATCACCATTTTTGTTTCACTCTGATAACATTGTAGGCTGGTATACATTGCAGATCTTTTCTATTTGTATTATGTAACAAAATATGGTATTTTAATTATAAAACCTGGAAAGTTAAATATTGCATTGTTTAGTGTTTACAATTTCCAGTTATTTCACGTCATTTCTTGGAAAGTTACCAGTACTACTAGTCCATTTATCCTGACACCAGCCAGTCAGTCGTAATGCTTACTCTGCAACCTAAGTGCCAAGGAGGGCTGCGAATTACTACAATTTTTAAAATGTTTGGTACAACCGGGCCAGGGATCAAACGTGCGACCTGCGCAACTGAGGTGGACATTTAGATCACTTAGTATGGATGTGCAAAATTATTATTTTCTATACCAAAAAGCTCAAAAGTTGGTTTTGGCAGAGTAGTATTAGTTCAATTAAACTGTAATTTATATACAAGAGGGCCATGACGGCACTATATCGCTCACCTGATTTTATTTTTTTCACTTTAGCCATATAAACCCCACCCCCTGGCGGCCATAGTTTTTGACCAATCAACATGGCTTGAAGGAATCTGATAGAGGGTCACCTAGGAATATTTCTACAAAATTATTTGAAAATCGGCCAAATATTTTTGGAGGAGAATTTTTTTTAAGTTTTCACTCAAGCCATATAAGGCAAAATAGCCTCTCCCCTGGCGGCCATGTTTTTCGACCAATCAACATGGCTTGAAGAATCTGATAGTGGGTCACTTAAGGAACATTCTGAATCTTTATCTTGAAAAATACTGAGAGGTCGTTGAACTTCTCCAGGAGCAAATGTAAAGGTAGAATTTCTAGTTTTCAATTTCTGCATCATCCAACAATGTGTCAATATTACCAATGTAAATGACATGTGACAAAATAAATGAAGTTTGTATCGTGTTCACAAAGTGAATTATAGCAATTTTGCCAATTTTAAAGGGCCATAATCCTGTCATGCATGATGGCTCTGACTGGTTTTCAAAGGAACCAAGCTCTCATGTATATCTAGCTACTGAATAGATTTTGGTAAACATCGGATAATAAATGAAGACAGTATCGTGTTCACAAGAAATTGCGGACTGACGACTTGCGATCACAAAAGCTCACCTTGTCACTATGTGACAGGAGAGCTAATAACAAGAGACCCATGAGGGCCTATGCTCTACTGGGATGGTTCTTTGGTCATTTTCAATCCAGAGCATGTACGGTAAGATCGGATAGTAAATGGAGGCTCTATTGTGTTCACAAGCTGTATTATAGCAAATTTTACAATTTCAAGGGCCATAATCCAGTCATGCAAAAGCACATCTGGCTGGTTTCGAAAGGAACCAAGCTCTCATCAATATTTAACTACTATCTAAGTTTGGTGAAGATTAGAGAGTAAATGGAGCCTCTATTGTGTTCACAAGCTCTATTATAGCAATTTTGACTTTTCAAGGGCCATAATCCAGTATTGCATGGGCGGATCTGACTGGTTTGCAAAAGAAACCGAGCTCTCATCAATATTAACTACTATCTAAGTTGGTGAAGATCGGATAGTAAATGAAGGCTATATTGTGTTCACAAGCTGTATTATAGCAATTTTGACAATTTCAAGGCATAATCCAGTCATGCAAGGGCACATCTGGCTGGTTGTGAAAGGAACCGAGCTCTCATCAATATTTAACTACTATTTAAGTTGGTGAAGATCAGATACTAAATCAAGCCTCTATTGTGTTTGTGATAGGAACAGAGCTCTCATGGATATCTAACTACTGTATAAGTTTGATTGAGATACAATCAAAACTAAAGACTTTATCGCGTTCACAAGCTCTATTATAGCAATTCTGACAATTTCAAGCGCCATAATCCAGTCTTGCATGGCCGGATCTGGCTGGATTGCAAAAGGAATCAAGCTCTCATGGATACTTACTGTGTAAGTTTGGTGAAGATCAGATAGTAAATGAGCCTTTATTGTGTTCACAAGCTCCATTATAGCAATTTTGACAATTTCAAGGGCAATAATCAGTATTGCATGGGCGGATCTGGCTGGTTTTCGAAAGGAACCGAGTTCTCATGGATATCTAACTACTGTATAAGTTTGATTGAGATACAATCAAAACTGATGACTGTATCGCGTTCACAAGCAATTGTTATGACGCATGGACGAAGGACAACACGCCACGGCATAAGTTCTTCTGCAGTAGACATCTTTGAAAACAAGAGGGCCATGAGGCCCTGGAATCGCTCACCTGAGGATGGGCTATTTAAGACTTAACTCTTCAGCACCAATGGCAATATCATCAAGACAAACTTTCTCACAAAAGTCATAAATGCGATATAGTAGTGTTAACTAGATGTTCTACAATTTGGCCTAGTGACCTTGTTTTGACAGGACATGACCTACTTTCGACCTTGCCTAGAAATCATCAGGACAAACTTTCTGATAAAGTTTCAACATGCTCAAGTTCAAATGTGGTTTCAAGAGTGTTAACAAGATTCTCCTTAAATTTGGCGTAGTGACCTAGCTTTTAACCCGATATGACCCATATTCGAACTTGGCCTAGATATCAGGTAGACAAATATTCGACATAGTTTCAACATGCTCAAGCCAAAAAATATGGCTTCCAGAGTGTTAACAGATTTTTCTTAAATTTGGCCTAGTGACCTAGTTTTTGACCGGACATGACCCATATTCAAACATGGCCTAGATATCATCAAGACAAACTTTCTGACAAAGTTTCAACATGCTCAAGTTTAAAATGCAGCTTCAGAGTGTTAACAAGATTTTCATTAATTTGGCCTAGTGCCTAGTTTTTGACCCGACATGACCCAGTTTCGAACTTGGCCTAGATTTGATGTTGCCTCTAGAGTGTTAACAAGGCAAATGTTGACGACGGACGACGAACGACAGACGACTGACGATGGACAAAAGACGATCACAAAACTCACCTTGAGCACTTTGTGCTTCTGGTGAGCTAAAGAGTAGCACAAATTATTGAATATCTCAATAAATGAAAGTACATGTATTATTATTGAATAGAGTTGAAAAATATGAGCAATTTCTCCTTTGCCTTAATGTTACAATAGGTGTCAGAACCATCTTTTTGTGTTAACCGTTTCTTTCATAAAGAGGCTTTCTAACGCCTCTGCAGCAGACGGCTTTTTGAAATCATAGTGACAAAAGAAAAAATTGCTCAAAACAAGCAATTTCTCCTTTTGCCACAATGTCTTCCACGTTCAGTCATAGGTTATACATTCAATTATAGACTTTTTTCTATTTTGTTGGCAAAATATGTTCAAAGTCATCTGCTGCAGAATTGTCGTATGAGGAAAGGGTAATTACCTCTGCATCAAATGCTTCTTCTGGGTCTTCTTCATCATCATCACTTTCACTGTCCTCTGCGACATTTATCATTTTTTATGTCATTCTCCACATTTCCGTGCACAGTTTTTTTACCGTTCATGTCACCTATGTCTGCCTCATCATCATGCTTTACCACTTTCCCTTCTTGACTTTCTTCAACACTTTTTATTCATTCTCAGCAATTGTTACTTTATTCTCTGCTTTACAATCTATTAACACTTTTTTATCATTATCCGAATTCCCATTGGCTACAGTGTAGAATTGTGAGCTCAGCTTTGACCTCATTTAGGTCTCCCTTACACCTTTCATAAATTGTTTCTGATGCAATGTCCTTGTTCTTTTCTGATAGTTTCTCTGCTTCTCTCTCCATTTCATCAGCTCTTTCTCCTCCAGCTTTATTATTTTCTCCATCTTTCTCTTTCTCATATCTATCTTTTCTCCCCTGTTTTTATCTTTGTATCTGCTTTTAGCTTCAGTCTCAGCACTTCTGGTTTCTCTGTTTTCAGTTTGCTTGCATTACCTTCTGGACCCTCAAAAGAATCACCAGCATTACCGTCTACAATTATATCATGTTGAACTTCAGGTCTTGCAGTTTTATAATCCGGCAATATCCTTATCAACTCCATGATGCTGTGTTTCATCTTATCCCGCTCATTTTCCAGTTTCACTTTTTCCACAATGTTACCATCCATACTTCCTCTCTCTCTTCTTTGCAATCATTCAAGTCATCATCGGATGAGCTATCTTCTTCATATTCCGGTTTATTTTTGTCAGGATTTCTGTCTTTTCTAAAATTCTGTTGGCCGACGGGTACGACAGTTGCTGCAAGTCTGATGTATTGTACCCTACGATCATTTGGCTTCGTAATGTATGCGTTCGGCAACTTTCCATATTTGTTATAATAACCCGCTGATAATTTTCTCTTACCACAGGAATTCTGTACTTGACAACTTGGTTGGTGCATTTTCCCATGGCAACCAAATGGAACAAACTATCACCCGCTTTATTCTGCTGACATGGATTGAGATGCGGAAGTTGTCAGTGTTACTCTCATACTGGTTGAATACAAACTCTAGTAGATGCATGGCTGAATAAGAGAAATTTAGTTTTGTTTGTTATGCATTGCCCATCTGCAGAAGCATTTTGAAGTGTGCAAAGGGATAAATGGTTCAAAATGGGTCATTTACACCTTTGCCACCATGTTTCAATTTTGTTTCAGTAATCATACCTTCATTTATAGAGATTTCATATTTTGCCAAGATGATTTTGATGTCATCCGATGTGGAAGGGGTTATTCAGTATGTCAGATAATAACTGCAATTCATGAGTAAATTACCAGCACTGCTGGTAGGTTTATCCTAACACCAAAGTGTCAGTCCTTATGCTATCCCGCAATTCTAACACCAAAGTGTCAGTCCTTATGCTATCCACGCAATTCTAACACCAGTGTCAGCCCTTATGCTATCCACGCAATTTTCACACCAAAGTGTCAGTCCTTATGCTATCCACGCAATTCTCACACCAAAGTGTCAGCTCTAATGCTATCCACGCTGATGTTTAAGCAAATGACCAAAAACATCATGGCAGAAAAGGATAAACCCTTTCCACATGCAGACATGTTTTATGCATCTGTTATAAGACGCCTTTAGAAAATATTGTTGCAAAAAAAAAATTACTCATTATGAGCAATTTCTCATCTGCAACATTGTTGCAAAAATTGTTAGGCACCACCTTTTTCTTTCTCAAGTACTATTTTTTACTACAGCATAAATGGGCGTGTCCCCCTTCTTCATGGTAAAGTGGGAAGTGTCCGCCCCTCTTTTGATGAGATCCGTCACCAACTTGTAATGTCAGACTCCTTGGCAAGGGACAATGCTGTCTGTCCATCTGTGGAAAAACAAAAAGAATGTCATGCTCTTAAATATTTATTTGACCCTCGAACTGTCTCTTTGGTAAAATGGTCTTTGGAGCGTGCGACCATAGTTTGATCCCGGTTGATTAGGGTTTAATGCCATTTCCAACCATTTTTCAGTCATATAACGGCGGCCAGCTCAAGTGTTTCCTGGTTTTCTCACACCAGTTCTATCGTGCTACATTCATATCAAACAACTGGCTGCTTTTCCACATGGACTGTTAACCAATTTGTGGAAGACGAATGATGCTTCTCACATTTGCTTATATCAAACATTGAGATGAATGTTTGCCGAGCTGCGGTACAAACTCACAACCCTGGATTGACAGCCCGCTTCGCTACTAACTGAGTAACCGGGCCTTGCATGGTCTGGTCACAACAGATGGGATATATGGCTTCCCAGCTTTGTACTCCGGATTGCTAGGATAGATTAATGAATTGGTGTCAGGATAAATAATGCAGATAACTGATAAATTATCAGGAAATGCTGTGATATAACAGAAATATCATTGAAACCGAGTAAAACACCATCCAAAACAAAACTATTTGACCATCTAGCCCTTTGTTGCGGGAATTGTCATATGAGGGAAAGGGTTAAAAACATCTAAGCAAAGTTATGGAAATTCTCTTAATGCAAAAGATTGCATATGGTTGGAATCATTGTGGCAAAGGGAAAAAATTATAATTATGAGGCATTTTTCCTTTTAAAATTCTTCGAGAATGGATTAATTACCTACTGTAAAATTAAACTTACTGTCTGTGCCAATAAAGTTAACATCTAAATTACTGTCCACGCCCATACAGTTAACATTAACTTACTATTAGTTCAAATAAAGTATATATTAAACTTACTGTCTGTGCCCATAAAGTAAACATCTAACTTACTGTCTCTGCCAATAAAGTAAACATCTAACTTACTGTCTGTGCCAATTAAAATAAACATCTAACTTACAGTCGGTGTCTATAAAGAAAACATCTAATTTACTGTCTGTGCAAATTAAAGTAAACAACTTACTCTCCATGCCATAAAGTAAACATCTAACTTACTGTCTCTGCCCATAATTTTAACATCTAACTTACTGTCTCTGCCATATAAAGTAAACATCTAACTTACTGTGTCTGCCCATAAAGTAAACATCTAACTTACTGTTTGTGCAATTAAAGTAAACATCTAACTTCTCTCCATGCCCATAAAGTAAATATCTAACTTACTGTCTGTGCCACACAGTAAACATCTAACTTACTGTCTGCGCCCATAAAGTAAACATATAACTTACTGTCTCTGCCCATAAAGTAAACATCTAACTTACTCTCCATGCCATAAAGTAAATATCTAACTTACTATCCCTGCCCAAAAAGAAACATCTAACTAACTGTCTGTGCCAATTAAAATAAACATCTAACTTACAGTCTGTGTCTATAAAGAAAACATCTAACTTACTGTCTGTGCAAATTAAAGTAAACATCTTACTTACTATCTGTGTCTATAATGTAAACATTCAATTTACTGTCTGTGCCGATAAAGTAAACATCTAACTTACTGGCTGTGTCTATAAAGTATACATTAAACTTACTGTCTGTGCCAATAAAGTAAACAGCTAGCTTACTGTCTGTGTCTATAAAGTAAACATCTAGCTTACTGTATGCGCCCATAAAGTAAACATCTAACTTACTGTCTGCACCCATAAAGCAAACATCTAACTTACTGTCTGTGCAATAAAGTCCATGCCCATACAGTAAACATCTAATTTACTGTCTGTGTCTATAAAGTAAACATCTAACTTACTCTCCATGCCCATAAGTAAACATCTAACTTACTGTCCGCGTCATAAGTAAATATCTAACTTACTGTCTGTTCCATGGATGCTCACTGTTTAACATGTTAGCTATGATCTGTATCTGATCACCTTCAGCATCTTTCAGCAGGGGTCACTAATCACAGGTACGATGGAAAGGTTACTTGCAAACCCTGGCATAAACACATAAGCTTATAAAAACACATTTCTGGTAAGATGGAAAGTTTACATACACACCCTAGTAAAAATAATCACATAAGCTTATACAAGCACATTGCTGGTACAGTGGAAAGGTTACTTGCAAACTCTAGTTAAAACAAGACATTGGACTTCAGCCAGTGGAGCAAATCAATAAGTAAAACCTGTGAATGCTTTTTGCCACACAATGTTTCAAATTGTCTGCTGCAGATGCGTCTGTAAGTGGGAAAGAGTAAAATAGTCACATATATATTTAAATTGCAAATGGTTTAGATGTTATATTTAAATTGCAAATGGTTTAGATGTTATATTTAAATTGCAAATGGTTTAGATGTTATATTTAAATTGCAAATTCTTGATTTTTTTTTTTTTCTAAGACAAACTTAAAACATTTATATTAAGTAAAACTTACCTTTAAGCTGGTCCTGTCCCTTTACATGTCTGTATTTTCTCACAATGGATTCAGCAGTTGCCATTTTGCTTGACTATCAAACCATTGACGACTAATTGGTAGAACTCCTTGGGTATCCCTGTTAGGCTGGATGGGATTTCTAAATATACAACAGGAGTAACCATAATGAGCTTATATCACTCATCTGATGTCTTAACCCTTTCCACATTCACATATCTGCAGCGGACGACTTTGAAGACATCTAGCAAAAGCATGGAAAATCTCTTTTAATGAAGTTTAAATTACTGAGAAAAGTTGAAAATGATGTGGCAAAAGGAGAAATTGCTCGTATTGAGCAATTTCTACTTTTGTCACAACGTTTTGAAAAGTTGTCTGCTGCAGAAGTATCAGAAAGCGTGGAATGGGTTTATAGAACTTAAAAAGTTTCCAATGTTCTCTTCTCGATACATACAATGCAAAAGAGCTCTGCCCCCTTGTGGCTATGTTTTTTAGGGTCGGAATATGATTTAAACATTCTTGGTAGAGGGTCACCAAAGGATTTTGCTCAATAATTTTCAAATAACTTGCCTGTTAAATTGTACAAGAAGAATTATAAAGCTTTTACTATATATACTTATGAGGAAAACCGGCAATGCCATGCTGATCAGACGGTGCAAGATTTGTGTACTGGTGTCCGAGATTCACAAAATAGCTTCTAGCTAAGCACATCTGATCAAACGGTGCAAGATTTGTGTACTGGTGTTCGAGGATTCACAAAATAGCTTCTAGCATGCTGACCTGGTCAAACGTTGTGAGATTTTTCTACTGCTGGCTGAGAATCACAAAAATAGCTTCTAGCCATGCCGACCTGGTCAAACGTTGTGAGATTTCTCTACTGGTGGGTGAAGATTGACAAAATAGCTTGAAGCCATGCCCACGTGGTCAAACGTTGACAGATTTCTCTACTGGTGGCCGAGGATTGACAAAATAGGCTTTTAGCCATTTCACCTGGTCAAACTTTGACAGATTTCTCTACTGGTGGCCGAGGATTGACAATATAGCTTCTAGCCATTTCCACCTGGTTAGACAGCGCAAGAGTTTTGTACCGCTGGCGTAGAGATTGACAAAATAGCTTCAAGCAGTGAAAAGGTTAAGGCCAAACTTATATATATAGAGCAGAACAATGTGGTAAAAGTTGCTTATTATTTTCAAAAGTTACTTGCTGAAGGGCAAACGTTAAGCTACCCTGACACTGGTACGACTTCTGTTCACGCAACGCCACGCAATGTGTCGTGCAATGATTGAAGTCTTCGTGAACGAGTGTGAGGAGTGTGTGAAGGGTGCGGGGGTGCGTGCCATGTCGTAGAGAGAATTTGAAATTTTCAAAAATTGGCACGCATCAATTTCTTATAATGTGCGTGCCACTCGCGTGAACCATGCGTGAACACTGCGGGAACTCGGCGCGAACACTGCCGACAGTGCGTGTCATTGCGTGTCAATGCGTGCCATCGGAATCCAC
>JASEVX010000467.1:0-112841 GCA_031761405.1 Serripes groenlandicus | reverse complement strand
ACCAGTCTGTGCGCATGATCAGACTTATCTGGGGCATCACTGTTCGCATAATGATATGCAATAAAACACCTAAGCCAGCTCGTGTGTATGTGTGGAGGTGATTAACAGTCATGAAGGAATACCTCCGTAAAGGATACAATGTTAATTAGGGACCAACTTATCTTCGATCTTAAAGTTGTTGATTTAAATCTATTGAGCCATAAAACAACGCATTGCTTATTAACGTAATTAGATTTTAATTACACATTTTATGAAATATACACAATGCGTTATTCATACAACATGGGGACTAAATGAGTATTAGTCCAGTCAGAACATACTTGAACATCAAACTAATTGCAACAGAAATGGTTTATTAAATAAAATGAAGTTTATAGAATATATAACAACATATTAAAAATCTACAAAAATCTACGTAGCCATAACTGAAATAAATGACTTTGAAGAAAGAAGGATATGTGCTCATGTTGGGTACTCACCGTACTTTGATCTATACACCACGCTCTTAACTGATTTTTAATGGATCAAATTTATTAGAATTGCAAAATGAATCATTAAAATAGAATTTTGTTTTAAAGGATCTCATAATCAATAGCTTTTGTTGTAATAACATCAAAGCAGCATTTTGATACTTCAAAGATAGCAGTTTACCTTTAGAAATGATTAAAATCAGAGTGGTAAGTATGACTTTCAACACTTTGATCAAAGCGTCTGGATAAGTATGCAAAACAAATTTCAACAGATTAATCCTTTCCCTCATACGACAATTCTGCAGCAGACGACTTTGGACATATTTTATCAAAAAATGGGAAAATCTCTATAACTGAATGGATAACCTATGACTAAAAGTGGGAAACATTGTGGCAAAAGGAGAAATTGCTCGTTTTGAGCTATTTCTTCTGTTGTCACTATGTTTTCAAAAAGCCGTCTGCTGCAGAAGCGTCAGAAAGAGTCTATATGGGGGAAAGGGTTAACACAAAACAATCAATGGTTTGAGGTAATTTAGTGTTTATAATTTGTTCACAATAATTGCTGGAGGAAATATTAATATTCTTGTCAATGGTACATTAGATACTTTTAAAAGTATCGTATGTGGTTATACTATTGGAGTATTCAATGGGTTTCAATGAATACTATTACACTCTTAATTGTGTTATTACATATTAATGATGTTTAATGTTTATCTGTATAGTTTTATAATAGTTATAAGAATGTCTCTAAAACACACACAAAACATACATATGTATGCTCATGTGCGAAGAACATTCATAGCAAAATATCTAGTATCTACTTAGCTCACAACCCTGAGTGCCAAGGAGGGAAAGCCATCATTACCATTTATAAAGTATTTAGTATGACACGGCAGGGGATTGAACCGGCGCGTCCTGTACATTGGGCATACACTGTCCCATTACACCACACATGTAACCTATTGTTGCGTAATCTGCCTTGCCAGAATGAAACTTGAAAATAATTAATATGTTGTGTATCTGTCTGTTTGTCCATCTGTCTGTGGGTCGTCGTTAGACCATTCACCTCTAAAGCGAAAGCATCGGGTTTTGACAAAATAATATGAATACATATATATCAGAAATTGTTCAAAGAGAGAAATTCGTCATTTTCTAATGTTTTTCAACTGTCTATTTTAGCAAAACATGTTATGCTCTGGATGTTAACTATTTTCCTCATTTGTTGTCAAAGCAGAAATATCTATATCCTAGCAGGTAAAGGATTATGCTGTCCACATATTTCCAGTCATTCCTTTTTTATCCTTTAGTCTTCTGCTACATATTTGTCGACATGGGAAAGGGTTAAAACCCAAGATGGCAACTTTTTTTTGAAACCCTTTTATTTTTATTTTAACAGTATTTCAAGTTCACAGCGTGTCGCTGCCTTCGTAATTCACCGAAACCGTCATCCTGTCCTTGATCCCTAAGTGCTTATGTTATGTTTCCCCACAAGTCTATGCTGCAAGGAGGATACACAGGAATCAGTCCCTTATGTTAACCCATTCCCACGTACACCAATTTGCAGTAGACGACTTTGAACACATCTAGGCAAAAATACGAAAATTCTCTATATAATTATGAAAGTACAAATAATTGAATAGTTGAAGAAGAAGAAATGTTTCAATATTTTGTCCAGATGTTTTCATAGGTGTCTGTCACAGATTTGTTGAGATGGGAAATGATAACAGTTAGTATTTAACCCATTTTTTCTAGACAACATTACATGTACTTAGAAATGAATCAAGTTAACTCTTAAATTTTCCACATATAGATGCTTTCTGACACCTAGCTCTGGAACAGACGACATTTGAAAACACTGTCACAATAGAATAAATTGCTCAAAACAAGTAATTTCTTCTTTCGCCACTTTGTTTTCAACTCTGTTAGATAACTATACTTTCATTTATAGAACATTTCCATACTTTTGCGAAGATGTTTTCAAAGGCGTCTTGCAGATTTGCTGTTAGTGGGAAAGGGTTAACATTTTTCGTTCGCGAGATGGATATTTTTCATTCACACTACCAACGTTTTAAATCCGGCGCAAATCAACTTTTACGAACGTTTCCCAGCGTTTGACAGCGTTTGTTAGCGCTTGACAGCGTTTACCAGCGTTGTTTTTATTTTCTATTAGCGTAGGCGAACTTTTGCCAACGCAGATGTAGCGTATGTGCAGCGGTCGCCGACTTAGTCCAACTTAGACGAACGAATACTCAGCGTAGGTAAGCTGAGGTCAGCGTCAGGCAACGTCTATATAAAGCCGAACTTTTGACACTTCCTGGCAGTCTTGTTTTGATTGAAGAAGTGGCCACATCTCTCCATCTCCCTTCTGTGTATTTGGTTGCTGTAAAGTTTAGCTTTATGTATCCGAAGTGTGATCGGAAGACGCTCGAAAACGTTTGGGTCGCGCTGGCAGTGCGTTGCTGACCGCTGACAAAAACATGCAAACGTTCTGTTCGTTCGCAAAAGTTGTTTAACGTTGTTGGAAGTTGGCTTGCGTCAGGCTTCGTAAGGATCCGTTGTCCAAAGTTCACCTAAGTTACGGGTACGCTGTTGAAAGTTCGCCTACGCTAGCCCCTTGCGTTACCATCGCGTTTATTGCGTCGGGTACCCGTTGGCCTCCATTGGACAAGCGTTCGGCTAAGTTCACCACCACCAGCGTCTTAGTCAACGTTTGCCAACAGAGTCCTACTTAGGCAAATTCTGTACAACTTAATCCAGCATTTAGCAACGTTTACGAACGGAGCAGAACTTACACCAACATTTATATCCAAACGTCGGCAAAGTTTTTGCATGTTCAAAATTTTCAACGAACACAACGTTCGTCAGCATTCGCCAGCGAACATCAACTCTTATAAACTTTTAGCAACTTTTACTAGCGGAGCTGGACGTTTGCCCAAACGTCGGAAAACGTCAGTCTAAACGTCGTAGTGTGAACCCAGCTTTAAGGATGGAACGTCCACTCGTAAAGGCAAAAATATGGAACATCTCTATTAATAAAAGAACAGTTATTGAATATATAATTTTGAAAACACCAAGGCAAAAGGATAAATTGCTTGTTATGAGCAATTTATCTTTTTTCAACAATGTTTTCAAAAGTCAAAAGAACATGCAATCTTGGAACAACCATTGGTTTGTTTTGTTTGTTTGTTTGGAGTTTAACGCCGCTTTCAACAGCTTTGGTCATATCACGGCGGTCAGTGCACCTACCCATGTTTTCCTGGCTTTCCCACACCAGTACTTACACAACATTCTTTCGAAGCCACTGACTACTTTCTCACATAGATCAGAGGTGAGAGGCAATGGAAAACATCGCCCGAAAGAATGTCGCCGCAACCGGGTATCGAACCCGTGACCTCAAGATCACGAGTCAGATACGCTACCAATTGAGCTACCCGGCCGGGTGGAACAACCATTGGTCTTTACCAACTAATCATGCATGTCTGAGCCAATATTGGTTGCCAAAATGTTTAACCTTTCCCAACATGCAGATGTATTTGAGAAATTTACATCACACAAAATATGAAAACCCTCTGGCAAAAGAAGAAATTGCACATAGTGAGCAATTTCTCATTATGCCACAATGTTTTCATTTCCATTGAATATTTGACTTTCATTTATAGCGATGTTCCACATTATCCGCAGATGTTTTCAAAATCGTTTGCTGCAAATTTGTTGTATATAGGAAAGGGTTAGGAATACTTGAGCAAAGGATACGAAAAAATTGACAAAACAGATATTTCAATTCAATTATTTTAAGTATTCACCAGTAATTTTCTACCAATTATAGTTTAAAACATGTTTGTTTGATATCAGAAACAGAAATCTTTAAAAACACGTTGCTTTCTATACAAATGTTGATCTTTGAGAGGGTCTTCTTTTGTCAGTCAAGCTGAAAACATTGTATACAATATAGGAGTAATTGTCAGTCCATTTTGTAAATAATGACGTAACTAATGAGTTACTGTAAATAAAGAAGAGTCGAGTCTGCTGTGAAAGGGCTCTAAATCTTGCATCTGTGAAAATCCAAGACTTAGAACAGAGGACTAGATATTAACCCTTTCTATCTTAACATCTCGACAAAAGTACGGAATATCTCTATACATGAATGTATGATTTCTTAAAGAAGTTTTGAGCAATTTCTTCTTTTGCCACAATGTTTTTAAAAGTTGTCTTCTGCTGCAGAGGCGTCAGAGTATGTATATATGTAGGAAAAAGGTTAAGAAGGAGTAAACAGGTCTCTTTGCAAGAATATCATTGTTTTGGCTTAACATACATAACGTACTCAAAATAATTATCGTAGTGAGACGATTTTTTTAATACCCACAACATAGGGTTTGAGGGTCTTCAAAGGAGGTTGGAGAGTGAAATACATTGTACAAGCATTATCTAGAGCTCTGATAGGATGGACTATACATTTTTACAGTTTCATCCGAGTCATACCTGTTCTGCTACATCAAGATGAGCAATTGTAAGCTCACCAAAGTAGTCTCTCAAAATGTCACCTCTGTGGAGCAAATAGCGATCTTTAGAACCACATTCTCCACATTCTTACAAAAAGCAAACAGTAAATATTAAAAAAAAGTCAGGTTATTTTGTGGGAATAGTGTGGAAAACATTGCACGAAAAGAAGGTCTCCATTAGCAATTTCTCAATTTCCCATAATGTTTTCCTAAATTGTCAGCATTCAGATGACTCGAAAAGTGATTCTATTCGGAGAATGTTTATATCTCTTAACAGCAACACCTTTTTAGAACGGCTGTACACATTTAACCCTTTCCCACATAAAAACGCTTTCTGACGCCTCTGCAGCAGATGACTTTTGAAAACGTGATGACAAAAGGAGAAATTGCTCAAAACGAGCAATTTCCCCTTTTGCCAGTGTTCTCAATTCTTTTCAGTAATTATACCTACATTTATTAGAGCTTTCCTTAAAATTTTCCAAGATACTTTCAAAGTTGTCTTCTGAAGATTTGTTGTATGTGGGAAAAGGTTAACTTGCCTCTGTACGGTGTTGATCTGGGGACGGGAAACTGTATGTTTCTATTACAAATATGAGATGCTGCCCAGCTCTTTTACCTCGATGTGATACCAACATACAATACAATACAGAAGCAAAAAGACCCCTTTTGCCATGATAGGGCTAAAACATAATTGTACTTCACCTCAAGAAAAAATGAATGCCTTTCATACTTTAATATAGATAATGCTATCTTTATAAATCCCCATTGTAGGGCACAAACAAAATTCATATTTAGACTTAATGGCACAAGTTTTAACCATTTCCCACATATCTATCATTATGGACGACAGTGGTGCAGAGGAAGAGCGTCGGCCTCTCGTATCCTGACTTTTGGGATTTGTCCATACAAACGGTGCGAGTACTCGTTTAGTCTCCAGGAAGCAGACATCGAGAGTGATTAATCTAAGCCAAAGGCTTGTTTGGCAATCGATATAAAATAAATAAGTTTAAACTAAACTATCATTGTAGTTATATTAGAGATTAGTCTGTAAGTTCTTATAGTAATAAGTATCACTCCCTGTATCCTTAACCTTGCATTATAAGTTGTCTTTCCCCGATATGCTGATTTTAATTCATTATCTTTGATTACATTATGAAGCAAAATGTTATATTTGGACATTTTGAAGAACTATTTATATATAGTGTTGAAAACTTTGTAGGAAAAGGGGAGATTGCTCCTTTTTTTGTTTTTGTTTTTTTCATTACGGGTTTCAAAACATATACATTCTGGAGACATTTAAACCAATCTTTTAATAGCTATTGAGTAAGCAAAATAATTAAAATCCGGAACAAAATGTTAAACAGTGTTGAAAAGGTATGCTTTGTAAGAGCAATGCCCTCTTTTTCTACAATGTTTTTAATATTTGTCTTCAGGTGTGCATTAGTCGGCCTGTTTGTTGAAGAAGTCTTCTTGCACAAGCCTTTGCTCAAATTGATTGATTGCTTGTGTATCTGAGTTACTTTATGGCACTGTTTAGTGTTATGTGTATGCCTGCTTGCGCAAGTGGGTGGGGTAAGATATACCGAGAAGTATGCTCACATATGTCTATAAATTGATACAAAGTTGGTAAAATCATTTTTTATTCAGATTACATTTGTGTTAGATATATATTAAAACTAAGGTACAATGTCCGCTTAAGTTTATTCCTTGCATAGATACTTAGAAACAATGTTGAAAATATGTTTCAGAGACATATTTATAAACATATATTTGTTTATATGTCTCTGGTGTTTTCTACCTTGTGGGTTTTCATATAAATAAGGGAAATATACCAATTTCCCCTCTGTAGATTTTTGTAGATTTTTTATCATTGATGTTATAGGTACGAAACTATCAAAAAACAATAATATCATTTCTGTTGCAATTAGTTTGATGTTGAGCCCTTTTCCCCACTTACTGACTGGACTATATCGGCGTTGACAGCGTTTAACTCTTTCAGCACCGAATTGTTTAAAGTAGACTCTTCCATGTTCAAAATCGGGCGTCTACATTTTTCATATAATTAAATGTTGGACTTTTTTGATAACTAAAAGGCAAACAATGCTGATTTCAGGCTGACTCGCCTGAATCAGTATTGTTTTCAAAAACCTGAATAATGCCTTTGGCGCTGAAAGAGTTAAGCTAGATGTAGATGTAGATATTCTTTATTTCCTCCATATTTGAAGAGTTAGTACATTTCATAACAAACATTACAGAAGTGAGAACATAAATAAATACATATATACACACAAACATATAAATCTACATATATATACACACATATATACATACACATACACATCCATATATATATATATATATATATATATATATCTCTGATTTAGGCATTACGTGGACCGTACTTTATTTTTGGCATTAGGTGGACATTTTGTATATAATTTGCTTTTGATTTTTTTATATAACTTATATCATTTTTGATAAGTATTAACACTTACAATAATTATATTTTATGTGATTTTTTAATAAAATGTTTATTTAAAAATATACAAAAAAATCGGTCCACTTAATATTTGTTAACCTTATTGCATACTTTAAGTGGACCAGTATATATATATATATATATATTTCTGATTTAGACATTACGTGGACCATACTTTATTGTTGGCATTAGGTGGACATTTTGTATAGGGAATGTTTTTGACTTTCTTATATTACTAATATCATTTTTAATAAGTTTAAAGACTTACCATTATTATATTTTGTGCGTTTTTTGATAAAATATACAAACAAAATTGTCCACTTAATATTTGTTAACTTCATTGCATACTGGTCTACTGACGTATGCAATGAAGTTATTCGTATATGTACACCATTACAGTGGCCATTGCATATGCATATTTTGATGCCCAGAAACATGTTTACAAACCCTCAAGATTCAATTTGGTAACCCCATCCGCATGAAGTAAAAACACAAGATTTTCGAATTTAAAAAAAAAAAAAAAAAAAAAAAAAAAATGGTCACCAATTATAGACAATTACACCATGTGTGTCTGTGTCAACTTAATGATTTATCCCTGTGTCATTATATAACGTATACGTACCCAGTACAAATTCAAAAGTATTTCTAATTTAAATGACAATAAGAGTTTTACTTACTTGGATGAAATATGAAAAGTTGTTGACACCACAGACAACTTACTTGATTTTCTAGTTAAATACAATTAAAAGTGTTTTTTAATCCAGGAAACTCCCTCTTGATGATAAGAAAAGGTTGGTAAGAATGCAGAAGATGGATTGTTTTTGCTTAGGGGGAAATATATAGTGTATGTTTTAAAACTATGAAACCGCCTCAGTGGTGTAGTGGTAAAGCATCCGACTCGGTGCACTTGATCCACGGTCATCGGCGAATACCAAAGACTTTATAAAAGAAATACTTCTCAACACAACTGTAAATGAAATATTACTAGATTTCATGAATGATATATGGCCCTGGATCGCTCACCTGAGTGTTAACAAGATGTTCCTTAAATTTGACCTAATGACCTAGTTTTTACTGGACATGACCAAGTTTCAAACATGGCCTCGATATCACTAACATTCTGACAAAGTTTTAACATGATCAAGCCAAAAATGTGGCTTCCAGAATGTTAACAACATTTTCCTTAAATTTGACCTAGTTTTTGACCAGATATGACCCAGTTTCGAACTTGGCCTAGTTTTTAATCTTGGATGACCCAGTTTCGAACTTGGCCTAGATATCACTGAGACAAACATTCAAACAAAGTTTCAACATGGTCAAGCCATAAATGTGGCTTCCAGACTGTTAACAAGATTTTCCTTAAATTTGACCTAATGACCTAGTTTCAAACTTGGCCTAGATATCAAATAGAACTGTGAGTGAGCTCACAAAAGGATAGCCCATTTCCCGCGCTTAACAGACAGACGGACGGACATGGATAATCTTACTTCATGCACATCGTTAGGTTGTGTACTGCAACTGTGTAAAGTTTCATCAGAATCGGTCAAGCCGTTAAGGAGGAGTTGCACTTACAAGCATATGGACAGACAGACGGAAGACGGACAGGGTTAATGTTACTTCATGCACATCCCCACATTCTAAAAAAGTTTCAACATACTCAAAGATGAAATGCAGCTTCAAGAGTGTTAACAAGATTTTCTATTGACCTAGTTTGTGACCTATTTTATCCCACTCCCAAACTTGGCCTAGATTTGATGGAGAATTGTGATCTGCAAATCTTTCATGAAAAGTGGATGCTAAATGTTGCCTCTAGACTAGAGTGTTACAAATCAAATGCTGACGTTGAACAAAGGACAAAAGGGGATAAAAAAAACCTCACATTGAGCACTTCTTGCCATGGTAAGCAAAAAAAGTGTGAAAGTGCAGTCAAAACAGATAATGAATAATTTAAGGATAACTGACATGTAAACATAACTCTTATTTTGTTTTTATTTCATAACTGATAATACAATTAAAACTAGAAATATCACTGAAGGTGCTAAATACCCCCAAAACAGCACCTTGACTCAAAATATGGCTTCCGCCTGACCAACAAAAGGGCCATAACTCTGTAATGTAACATGCAATTGTAAAATATTTATGATATGCACATCTACTCTTGGTATAGAAGCTTAATGTAAAATGTTATTGAATTCCACCCAGTGGTTTGTAAGAAATAGGCCGGACAAAATATGACCAACAACTTAATAAATAAAAGGGTCATAACTCTGTAAAATAACATGCAATTGTAACTCCTTTAGCATATGCACATCTCCTCTTGATATAGAAGCTTCATGTAAAATGTTATTGAATTCCACCAAGTGGTTTGTAAGAAATAGGCTGGACAAAATATGGCTTTTTTGGGGGGGGTATAAAAAATTAAGATCAACAGAAAAATTATCAACATATCAAGGAAACACTACAAATCAAAGCACTGAAAGTCCTGTGGGACGGTACCCATTGTATGAGGGGAAAAAAGATGGTCAACTGTTCCATTTTTTGGAAAGTTTCAACACAAGTCACATAATTTCAAACAAGAGGCCCAAGAGGGCCAGTATCGCTCCACGGCCATAAGGCAAAAATCAAATCTCCAAACAGCCCTGCCCCCTGGTGGCCATGATTTTTACCAACCACCATGGCTTAAAGGAATCGTGTAGAGTGTCACCCAAGGAATGTTTCTTCAAAATTATTTGAAAATTGGCCCGACACTTTCGGAGGAGAGGATATTTTAAGTTTTCACTAAAGCCATATAAGGCAAAATAACTCCACGCCCTGGTAGCCATATTGTTCAACCAATCAACATGGCTTGAAGGAATCTGATAGAGGGTCAGCCTAGGAAAATTTCTACAAAATTATTTGAATATCAGCCAGACACTTTCGGAGAAGAAGATTTTTTAAATTTTCTCTTTAGCCATATAAGGCAAAATAGCCCCGCCCCCTGGCGGCCATGCTTTTTTACCAATCAACATGGCTTGAAGGAATCTGATAGAGGGTCAGCCAAGGAACATCTCTACAAAATTATTTGAAAATTAGCTGAACACGTTCGGAGAAGAAGATTTTTTAAGTTTTCACTATAGCTATATAAAGCAAAATAGCCCCGCCCCCTAGCCGCCATGTTTTTCAACCAATCAACATTTCTTCAAGGAATCTAATTAAGGGTCACCCAAGAAACATTTCTACAAAATTATTTGAAAATCGGCTGGATACTTTCGGAGAAGATTTTTTAAGTTTTCACTATAGCCATATAGGCAAAATAGCCCCGCCCTCTGGCGGCCATGTTTTTTACCAATCAACATGGCTTGAAGGAATCTGATAGAGGGTCACCAAATGAACATTTCTACAAAATTATTTGAAAATCGGCTGAACACTTTCAGAGAAGAAGATTTTTTAAGTTTTCACTTTAGCTATATAAGGCAAAATAGCCCCGCCCCCTGGCGACCATGTTTTTTGCCCAATCAACATTTCTTGAAGGAATCTAATAAAGGGTGACCCAAAGAACATTTCTACAAAATTATTTGAAAATCGGCCAGACACTTTTGGAGATGAAGATTTTTTAAGTTTTCACTATTTTTTTCTTTTGGTTGCCATGGAATTATGGATGGATCAAAACAATTTGAAGGAGTTTAAGAGAGGACATTAAGAGGATGCTTCCTATGACGTTTCAACCGAATTGGCCAAGTGGTTAGGGAGAAGAAGTTGTTTAAAGGAAAAAGTTAACGCATGCACGACGGACAATTCGCCATGACATAAGCTCGACTGGCTTTCAGCCAGTGGAGCTAAAAATGTAAACAAACAAGAGGGCCATGATGGCCCTGGATCGCTCACCTTAATTACACAATGTACTGCATTGCGAAACACATGAAGACAATAATTCTGAATGCAACCTCCACAGTGTTAACAATATTTTCCTTCATTTGGCTTGGTGATCTATATTTTTTTTTGACCTGATATGACCCATATTCCAACATGGACAAGATATCATCAAGACAACATTCTGACGTTTCAACTTGCTCAAAGTAAAAATGCGGCCTCCGGAGTTTGAACAATATTTTCCTTTATTGACATAGTTTTTGATCAAATATGACCCATATTCGAACTTGACCTAGATATAATTCAGACAAAGATTCTGACCAAATTTCAAGCTGCTGAAGCAAAAAATGTGGCATCCAAAGTGTTCACAAGATTTTCCTTCAATTTGATCTAGTGACCTAATTTTTGACCCAGCATGACCCATATTTAAACTTGGCCTACATATCATCAAGAAAAAAATTCTGATAAAGTTTCATTATGCTGAAATTAAAAATGCAGTATCCAGTTAACAAGATTACCCTTCAATTTGGCCTAGTGACCTAGTTTTTAACCCAGCATGACCCATATCCAAACTTGGCCTAGATTTCATTTAGACAAACATTCTGACCAAATTTCAAGCTGCTGAAGCAAAAAATGCGGCATCCAAAGTGCCAAAGTGTTAACAAGATTTTCCTTCAATTTGACCTAGTGACCTAGTTTTTGACCCGACATGACCCATATTCGAACTTGGCCTAAATATCATTCAGCTCAACATTCTGACCAAATTTCAAGCCGCTAAAGCAAAACATGCGGCTTCTACAGAGTTAACAAGATTTTCCCGTAATATGGCCTTGTGACCTAGTTTCCGATCCAATATGACCCATATTTAAACTTGACCTACATATCATTAAGACAAACATTCTGACAAAATTTCAAGCTGCTGAAGCAAATAATGTGGCATCCAAAGTGTTAACAAGATTTTCCTTCAATTTAGCCTAGTGAACTAGTTTTTGACCCGGCATGACCCATATTCGAACTTGGCCTAGATATCATTCAGCTCAACATTCTGAACAAATTTCAAGCCGCTGAAGCAAAATATGCGGCTTCTACAGGGTTAACAAGATTTTCCCTCAATTTGGCCTAGTGACCTAATTTCTGACCCAATATGACCCATAAATGCAGCATCCAGAGTGTTAACAAGATTACCCTTCAATTTGGCCTAGTGACCTAGTTTTTAACCCAGCATGACCCATATCCGAACTTGGTCTAGATTTCATTTAGACAAACATTCTGACCAAATTTCAAGTTACTGAAGCAAAATATGCGGCATCCAAAGTGTTAACAAGATTTTCCTTCAATTTTACCTAGTGACCTACTTTTTGACCTGACGTGACCCATGTTCGAACTTGACCTACATATCATTAAGACAAACATTCTGATAAAGTTTCAACATGCTCAAGTTGAAAATGTGGCCTCCAGAGTGTTAACAAGATTTCCCTTCAATTCAACCTAGTGACCTAGTTTTTGTCCTCATATGGCCCAGTTTCGAACTTGTCCAAGATTTTATGGAGATGAACGTTTTGATAAACTTTCATGAAGATTGGATGCAAAATGTAGCCTGTAGAGTGTTAACAAGCTCAAATGTTGACGACGCACGCCGGACGCCGGACAAAATGTGATCCCAATAGCTCACCTTGCACTTCGTGCATAGGTGAGCTAAAAAGCAGAAATGCATACAGTTCAAATATTTATTTAAGACAGGGTTAACCTTATTTCCAAAGATCTATAATTAAACTCTTGAACTGTAGACGGTATATACAGTTAGATAGACAAACACATTTGTGATAGGTAATTTATCACATGGATCAACTCTACAGCAGATGATTTGAAAATGTTTAACTAAAGATATTGGTAAATCTGTATTGATGAAACTAAAAGTATTGACGTGTGAGGAAAACATTGAGAAAACTGTCGAAATTTCTCATACCATCCATTTGTTGAAGATTAGACAACATGTGTCTGTAGTGTAAAAAGGGTAAAATAGCTATTTATTATCTATAGTATCTAAAGAATCAACTTAATTTTAACACTCTTAGTAAAGAGTCACCCAAGGAAAATTTGAGAGAAATGTGGTGACTAGAGTGTTTACAAGATATTTCTCAATATTGGCCTAGTGACCTAGTTTTTAACCAGACCATATTCGAACTTAGCCTAGATATCATCAAGATAAACATTCTGGTAAAGTTTCATCATGCTCGAGTTAAAAACATGGCTTCCAGAGCATTTATCAAAATTGTGGTCTCTTAAGTGTTAAATCAAGATTGTCCTACAACTTGGCATAGGGACCTAATTTTTTAACAAACATTACCCATATTCAAACTAAATACAAGAGATGTTTGTCAAACATGCTCAAGTAAAACATGCGGCTTTAAAACATTACCTGGATTTTCTGTCAAATTGACCTGTAACTTAACCAACAATGTCCAATTCTCTAATACAACCAAAATACATCAAAATTTATAGTTTTCCAAGTCTCAAAGTATTAGATAACAAGAAACCGCTGAAGACGGTAAGGCCGGATTGTCGGCAATTTGACCTTGAAAATCGACAAACTAAGGTCAAGGTCAAAGTAACAATAGAAATCAATAGAACTTGTTACTGGTTACCTTCAGGCAAAGTTTCAAGTTTGCAACCCTTTCTTGTGCTGAGATTTTGCTTAACCAGAAACTTTAACCATTTTGCCTAACCTAAAACTTTAACCAAAATGTTGACGGACAGACAGACAGACAGACAGACAGACAGACGGACAGACGGACATCGCCAATCTATAGACCGGAATTGCTTAAGCAATCCGGCCAATAAAATAGTTTGATTGATTAATTGGGGTTTAACACCATTTTCATCAATCTTTCAGTCATATTACGACAGCCAGTTCAACTACTCATATGTTTCTTGGCTTTATCATACAAGTACTTCACACAACATTCTTTCCAAGCAACTGGCTGCTTTTCCACATAGTCTGAAAGCCCATTGGTGGTAGTTACGTCAAATGTCGGAAGGAAAGTCCAATCTGGGGTTCGAACTCACAAGCCCTGGATTGACAGCCTGTGTCGCTACCGACTGAGCTACGGTAAACTAAGTAATAACATGGGAAACATGCTGTACCAAAGTGAGCTTGCAAAGACATTTTCAAACTTGTCTGCTGTAGATTGGTTAAATTTGGGTAAAGTTTTTTTAAAAAGAGCCAGTGATATTGTTTCCGTTCAAATATTTCTTCCAATCCTTGAAGTTTGCAAAAAAAATCAACAGGTCAAAATGTAGTTTTGTTAAAAAATTCAAACTTTTCTTCCCATTACTATGTTCAACAATTGAAAAATTGGGGACATATTTTGTCCATGAAAATTCTGTTGCATGATGAGTACATATCAACTTGAATTTACATAGAACAAGAGCACCGCCCGCAGGTGCCCGACGCTCGTCTGATATTATCCTTTTACTGTTTATTTATTTTACATAAAAAATATTCAAATTTGGAAAAAATATTTACATATATCATAATGACCGCACACAACTGCTATTTTTCAAGTATTGAAACAAGATTAACTATGTGGAAATAAATACAAGTTCATATACATGATAAGGAAGATCTTCAAGTTGGATGGCTGTCACAATCAGTCAAGATCATGAGCTGAGTCTTGTGTATGCAATTGACAGGCAAATGATATTGGTACATTAAGTCAACTTTAATTTTAAAGATATTGAATATATTACTATTTTCCTATTTTTAGTAACTTTGATTTAAGATATATATATATATATTCATAATATGTTGAAGGACATTATGTTTTTATTGTTTAGGAAAAATTGAAATCAATGTAACAAACAAATATTACGCGTAATTAAATGTCTTGCTGTCCCCTGCTTTGACTTTCCATGCAAGAGTAAAAGACAAGAAGTAATATAACAAAACTTTAACTTTGAGCTAAACACAAAGTTCAAAAATACAAGATATTCGAAATAAGAAAAAAAAAATAGATAAATGCAAAGTTCAAAAATACAAGAAATTAAAAAAAACAAAAAAACAAGTGCAAAGTTAAACAAGAGGCCCATGAGGGCCTATGCTCTACTGGCATTGATCTGGCTTGTTTCAAAAGGAACCAATATGTCATCAATATTCAAATACCATCTAAGTTTGGTGAAGATCAGATAGTAAATGGAAGCTCTATTGTGTTCACAAGCTGTATTATAGCAATTTTAACAATTTCAAGGGCCATAATCCAGCCATGCATGGGTAGATCTGGCCGTTTTTTAGAAATAAACCCAACTCTCATGGATATCTAACTACTGTATAAGTTTGATTGAGATACAATAAAAAATAATTACTGTATTATGTTAACAAGCCCTATTATAGCAATTTTGACAATTTCAAGGGCCATAATTCAGTCATGCATGGGGCGGATCTGGCTTGTTTTCGAAAGGAATCAAGCTCTCATGGATATCTAACTACTGTAAAAGTTTGGTTGTAGATACAATAACAAATAAAGACTGTATCATATTAACAAGCTCTTATATAGCAATTTTGACCATTTCAAGGGTCATAATCCAGTCATGCATTGGCGGATCTGTGGCTGGTTTTCGAAAGGAACCGAGCTCTCATGGATATCTAACTACTGTATAAGTTTGGTTGAGATACAATCAAAAGTGAAGACTATCGTGTTAACAAGCTCTTTTATAGAAATTTGACCATTTCAAGGGCCATAATCCAGTCATGCATGGGCAGATTTGGCTGGTTTTTGAACGGAACCGAGCTCTCATGGATATCTCACTACTGTATAAGTTTGGTTGAGATACAATCAAAAGTGAAGACTGTATCATGTTAACAAGCTCTTATATAGCAATTTTGACCATTTCAAGGGTCATAATCCAGTCATGCATGGGCGGATCTGTGGCTGGTTTTCGAAAGGAACCGAGCTCTCATGGATATCTAACTACTGTATAAGTTTGGTTGAGATACAATCCAAAGTGAAGACTGTATTGTGTTAACAAGAAATTGCTTACGGACGGACGAACGCACGCACGCATGGACGCGGACAAATCGCCACGACATAAGCCCTTCTGGCCTTTGGCCAGTAGAGCTAAAAATACAAGAAATGAAAAGGCAAAAAATCCAAATGTTTGACCCAAAATCCCATTTAAAATGTTGAAGTACATTATTTATGAAATATGTGTGCACAATTTGAAATCAATCTAACAAACAAGAGAGCCATGAAGCCCTGGATCGCTCACCTGAGAATGGGCTTTTTAAGACTTAAAACTCTTTCAGCGCCAATGGCAATATCATCAAGAAAATCTTTCTAACAAAATTTCAAGCTGCTCCAAGTCAAAAATGGTGGCAAAATTATTTGAAAATCGGCCGGACACTTTCCTCGGAGAAGATTT
This sequence comes from Serripes groenlandicus, assembly GCA_031761405.1. Taxonomy (NCBI): domain Eukaryota; kingdom Metazoa; phylum Mollusca; class Bivalvia; order Cardiida; family Cardiidae; genus Serripes; species Serripes groenlandicus. The sequence goes on along the minus strand of JASEVX010000467.1, from coordinate 96,126 downwards.
TTTTAAGTGTTCACTATTTTTTTCTTTCGGTTGCCATGGAAACCAGAATTTGAAGGAATTTAGGAGAGGACATTGAGAGGATGCTTCCTAGGAATTGGCCAAGTGGTTAGAAAGAAGAAGTCATTTGAAGCAATAAGTTAACACATGCACAACGGACAATTCGCCATGACATAAGCTCAACTGGCTTTCAGCCAGTGGAGCTAATTATAATATTTCAATCACCCTTTCCCTCAAATAGACACTTTCTGACGCCTCTGCAGCAGACGGCTTTTTGAAAACATGGAAGCAAAGAAAGAAATTGCTCCATACAAGCAATTTCTCCTTTTGTCACAATGCTTTTTACTCGTGCCTCTTACTGTTGACAAATGCTAGTAAACTTACAGTTGTGACACAATATGTATATTCAAAATGATCTACTTAATGTTAGTTATCATGTACAAGTCATCTCTGTATTATAGCTCAAAATGATTTACTTGAATGTCTTGTTCATAGTAATTAGTTAATTACACAGTTATCTTCCTGTATTATAGTAAACAAAAACAGATCAGATTGCTCATCCTCGATTCATATTTGTGTCGTTTACATCTAGCCTTGATATTTGTCCTTCCATTCCGTTATTGTTTTCCGAGTTACCTTTACAGAATAAACACTTTCATCCAGAATACTTGTCACAACGACTCGCTGCTGTTACCAGCTTTGAAGAATGTCATTAACGTCGTTTTGTTTTTGTTTTCTACCCGTTTTGTTGCGTCCACGACTTGCCATTTGTCTTTCATTTCTCTGAGTCAACTAAAAACCAAACCGGGAATAAAAGTTAATATACCCCAACTTTTCCAATGCATGTAGGTTGGTTGTAAAAATGAGCCATACACTGACATTATGAATCTTCTTCACAAGTAATGTTGCGTATTGTGCATTATATAATCTGTCAACATTTCCATGATCTGAAACGAAACAAAAATACATACAGTTACTGATTGCACAATAAAAATAAAATCAAGATGTGTATACATGTCTGCGCAAAACCATTTTTTATCAATATATACGTATGCTATGAGATGAATAATAAAATAGTCTGTTTATAATTGATACTTTGCAATTATTGATTATTAAGTTATTTGGGGTTATAATGCATCTGTATCCAGTGAAGACTCATGGGAGCCTATGTATCATATTATGCAGTCTCACCAGTCTCAACTGACCATAAACATGTAATTTAGACCTAGAAACAGTGTAGACTCACTACTTTTATGTCAATATAACTTTATAAATGACGCCAAGGCAGAGTGTCAGTTAGACATGGAATCACTAGACAAATTATAACATAGCGTAAACAAACTTGATACAAATATTCATATGTTTTTGTGCGTTAATTGAATAACATTTTTGGCAAAGCATCATGCATATGCTCCATCTAAGTAAAGACAAAATCTGGAAAATTCATTTATAAATATACATTGTATTTCTTCATTCTTTTCAATAATAAAACTTGTATACATAATATCATCAATACAAATAATTGAACACACTTAAGTTTGAAAGCAGTTTTCACATGACTTTGTCTCCTAAGTCCTTAAATGAGCTTAAATAGTGTATACATACAAGAACGATTTTACACTTGTACAATATATCAGAGACCTAAATAGAAATATATAATGTATATATACAGTCAAGTAACCCTTAGAGGATCATAACCAATAGCGGATCACTTTAATGTTCAAGACACGCTAACTAATTTATAAGACAAAATTGTTGTGTATAAATTGGCAGGTAAGTACTTTATGGTATTATTTAAATACACAATAATTTTTTTCACAATAGCCATATAAGGCAAAAAAGCCCCACTCCCTGGCAGCCATGTTTTTAGTTTAGACAAATCAACATGTCTTGAAGACTTTTGAAGCTTTTTCGTTGCCATGGATCCCAAAAATTTGAAGGAATTCTGGTGAGGCCATTGGGAGGATGCTTTCTGTGAAGGTTCAGCCCAATTGACCCACTGGTTACTGAGGAGAAAAAGTTGACGCATGACGCACGCCGGACAAAAGGCGATCACAATAACTCACCTTCAGGTGAGCTAAAAATGTGGTGAGGAGCGGCTAAAACGTTTATCAAAAGTGATGAAAGTGGTGGCCAAAGAAAAATTCAACCTTGAGATCCTATGATGCATGCTGGAGATGTCGGCCAAACAAGGTAATACTCTAAAACAGTACTTATTATGATCTTTGACCTCTTATCTTGGTAAACGATTGTGTAAAGTTTCTTGGAAATACCATGATGCTTATTGGAGATGGAGGCTAGACAAGGTAATCCTTTCAAACAGTACTCATTTTGACCTTGGACTTCTATGTGTGACTTTGATATTTAAATACATGAAAGTCTTTTGGACTAATCAACATGGCTTGGAGGAATCGGATAGAGGGTCACCCTATGAACATTTTCTACAAAAGAGGTAGAAAATCAGCCTGACACTGTTTGAGGAGAAGATTGTTTAAGTTTTTACTTTAAAGCCATAAGGAACAAGATGTGTTTGTGAAACACTGATGCCCCCGAATGGCAACATCTAGGTCAAAGGTCAAGGTCGAAAGGTGAACAATTATGGTATTGACAGAAAGGTCATGTCACAAGGTATACACATGTGAAATATGGTAGCCGTACCTGTTATGGTTCAAAAGTAGTGGTCAAGGTTAAAGTTTCTTTCGAGAATGGCAACATCTAGGTCAAAGGTCAAGGTCGCAAGGTGAAAATTGTTGGTGCCGACAGAAAGGTCATGTCACAAGCTGTTATGGTTCAAAAGAAGTGGTCAAGGTTAAAGTTTTTTTTGAGAATGGCAACATCTAGGTCAAAGGTCAAGGTCGCAAGGTTAAAAATGTTGGTACTGACAGAAAAGTCATCTCACAAGGAATACACATGTGAAATATGGTAGCCGTACCTGTTATGGTTCAAAAGTAGTGGTCAAGGTTAAAGATTTTTTTGTGCAGACAGACAGACAGACGTGCAGACAGGCCAAAAACTATATGCCCACCGAATCTATGATTCCGGGGGCATAAAAATACCCCTGCTTCATGACAGCCAGGTGTTTTGACAAATAAACATGGCTTGAAAAAATCTTTTAGAGGGTTTCACCCAAGCGGCGTTTCTACACATTTTTTAGAAAATTGTCGTTCTTTCACTTTCACTGGGGAAGATTTCACTCAAACCATATAAATAAATGGGATATTGCTAGCACTACAAGACACAAAACTATAATTTGCAAAAGGCACATTATTCTACCAAACCTCACTTAAAGAGTTATGACCCTTGACATATATGGTCTTCTAATGGGCCTGATTAAATGTGTTAAGTTCTAGAGGAGTAGACATGAAAGCCTGACATTGACCTTGGTAGTAAATGGTTGTTTATTGTGCATGACAAAGCACCTTATTAAAGAAGAAAAATTGTAGAAGATACAAACTGGGCACAATATTGCAGACGGACACTGTTCGAGCCCAAACTGTGATCTTGACTTTTGGAGTAGGTGGCTGGTTTGACGTGCATGTAACGTCATATGGTTAAGGAGAATAACTGTGTGAAGTTATATTAAAATCCATTTAAGCATGTGTGACCTTGACATTTGAGGTACACTGCCTGGATCTTGTGCGCAACACACCACCTCACCATGGTTAGAATGTGTGTCCAGTAACTTGGGAATCCTATGATGCATGGTTGAGATGAAGGCCCGACAAAGTAGTCCTATCGAACAGTACTCATTTTGACCTTTGGCCTCTGAGTGACCTTGACCTTTGAGGTACAAGCTACCTTATCATGGTGAACATGTGTGTCTAGAAGCTTAAGAATCCTAAGATGCATGGTGGGATGTGGGCCAGACAAGGTACAGCCTGTGCAAACAGTTCTCAAAGATCGACCTTGACATTTGAGGTACAGGTCCGGGTCATGTGCGCGATACACCACCTCATCATGGTGAACGTGCCAAGTTTCTTTGGCACCAAATTGTTTGCGTCAAACATACCTATAAACAAGTATGCTATCTCTTTCCTAAAAGAAATTTTTAACAACATGTTTTCTTCTTATTTTAGTATGTTTCCTGACCTCAATTATATAAATATGAGTCCAAAATGCAATCTCAGAGAAGGTTTTTATAAATGTGTTCACCTTGTTAAAAAGCATACACATTTTAAACTTGTACATTTACCTACCAACTTTTGATAGTGTTTTTTGCCAATAACATTTCTGTATTTCTATGGTCAGGCACTGTTTTCTCTGATGTCTCCATTTGTGACAGGTCAGGACAGGTCAGGCATGGTATTGCTTTACATCCAGTTATCCACTGCTTACTCAAGAGTATCATGTGATAGGGTAGGCACAGTATAATTTGAAGTCTGCAAATCAAGAAGGATAAACCAAACATTAAGAAGATCAGCACTATATATACACTAAAACTGAAAATCACAACGGAACAAGATGCCCAAGGGGCCAGTATCACTCCACAGCTAAATCTCCAGACAGCCCTGCCCCTGGCGGCCATGTTTTTCAACAATCAACATGGCTTGAAGCAATCTGATAAAGGGTCATCCAAGGAACATTTCTCTTAAATTATTTGAAAATCGGCCCAACACTTTCAGAGAAGAAGATTTTTTAAGTTTCCACTATAGCCATATAAGGCAAAATTGCCCCGCCCCCCGTGGTGGCCATGTTTTTCAACCTATCAACATTTCTTGAAGGAATATGATAGAGGGACCCAAGGAACATTTCTACAAAATTATTTGAAAATCAGCACAACACTTTTGGAGCAGATTTTTTTATAAGTTTTCACTTTTTTTTTCGGTTGTCATGGAAACCAAAATTGTGAATTGATCAAAAACAAGTGGGCCATGAGGCCCTGGAATCACTCACCTGAGAATGGGCTATTTAAGACATAACTCTCTCATGCTCAAGCTAAACATGTGGCTTCCAGAGTGTCAACAAGATTTCCCTTAAATTTGGTCTCGTGACCTAGATTTTGACATGACATGACCTATATTCGAACTTGGCCTAGATATCATCAGGACAAACTTTCTGATAAAGATTCAACATGCTCAAGCCAAAAATGTGGCTTCCCGAGTGTTAACAAGATTTTCCTTAAATTTGGCCTAGTGACCTAGTTTTTGACCCAACATGACCCATATTCGAATGTGACCTAGATATCACTAAATCAAATTTTCCGACAGTTTCAACATGCTCAAGCCAGAAATGTGACTTCTAGAGTGTAAATAAGATTTTCCTTAAATTTGGCCTAGTGACCTAGTTTTTGACCGGACATGACCCATATACGAACTTGGCCTACATATCATCAAGACAAACTTTCTGATAAAGTTTCAACATGCTCAAGTTTAAAATGTGGCTTCCAGAGTGTTAACAAGATTTTCCTTCAATTTGGCCTAGTGACCTAGTTTTTGACTGGACATGACCCATATTCGAACTTGGCCTAGATATCATCAAGACAAATTTTCTGACAAAGTTTCAACATGCTCAAGTTTAAAATGTGGCTTCCAGAGTGTTAACAAGATTTTCCTTCAATTTGGTCTAATGACCTAGTTTTTGACCCGACATGACCTATATTCGAACTTGGCCTAGATATCACTAAGACAAACATTCTGGCAAAGTTTCAACATGCTCAAAAATGCAGCTTCAGGAGTGTTAACAAAATTTTCCTTAAAGTTGACCTAGTGACCTAGCTTTTGACCCCACATGACCCAGTTTAGAACTTGGCCTAGAGTTGATGGAGATATAAACTTTCATAAAGATTGGATTCAAAATGGTGCCTCTAGAGTAGTAACAAGCAAATGTTGACAAAGAACGACGGACAAAAGGCGATCACAATAACGCACTTCGTGCTCTGGTGAGCTAAAAATTGAAGGAATTTAGTAAGAGGTGATTGAGAGGATGCTTCCTACAAAGTTTCATCTAAATTGGCCAAGTGGTTTGGGAGAAGAAGTTGTTTAAAGGAACAAGAGGGCCATGATGGCCCTGGATCGCTCACCTTAAGTATACAATGTACTGCAATGCAAAACACATCAAGACAATTATTCTGAATGCAACCTCCACAGTGTTAACAATATTTTCCTTCATTTGGCCTAGTGATCTATATTTTTTTACCTGATATGACCCATATTCCAACATGGACTAGATATCATCAAGACAACATTCTGACTAAGTTTCAACTTGCTTAAAGTAAAAATGCGGCCTCCAGAGTTTGAACAATAATTTCCATTATTGACCTAGTTTCTGATCCAATATGACCCATATTCGAACTTCACCTAGATCTATATAATATTCTAACTTGGCCTACATATTATCAAGAAATACATTCTGATAAAGTTTCATCATGCTGAAATTAAAAATGCAGTATCCAGAGTGTTAACAAGATTGCCCTTCAATTTGGCCTAGTGACCTAGTTTTAAACCCGGCATGACCCATATCCGAACTCTGCCTAGATATCATTTAGACAAACATTCTGACAAAATCTCAAGCTGCTGAAGCGTTAACAAGATTTTCCTTCAATTTGGCCTAGTGACCTAGTCTTTGACCCAGCATGACCCATATTCGAACTAGGCCTACATTCTGAACAAATTTCAAGCCGCTGAAGCAAAACATGCGGCTTCTACAGAGTTAACAAGATTTTCCCTCAATTTGGCCTAGTGACCTAGTTCCTGACCCAATATGACCCATATCTGAACTTGACCTAGATATCTTTAAGACAAACATTCTGACCAAATTTCAAGCTGCTGAAGCAAAAAATGCGGCATCCAAAGTGTTAACAAGATGTTCCTTCAATTTGGCCTAGTGACCTAGTTTCTAACCCAATATGACCCATATTCGAACTTGACCTAGATATTTTTAAGACAAACATTCTGACAAAATTTCAAACTGTTGAAGCAAAAATTGCGGCCTCTGGAGTGTTAACAAGATTTTCCTTCAATTTGACCTAGTGACCCATGTACAAACTTGACCTACATATCATCAAGACAAACATTCTGATAAAGTTTCAACATGTTCAAGTTGAAAATGTGGCCTCCAGAGTATTAACAAGATTTGCCTTCAATTCGACCTAGTTACCTAGTTTTTGACCTCATATGGCCCATATGGAAATGAATGTTCTGATAAACTTTCATGAAGATTGGATGCAAAATGTAGCCCGTAGAGTGTTAACAAGCTCAAAGATGACGACGCACGCCGGACGGACGCCGGACAAAATGTGATCACAATAGCTCACCTTGCACTTCGTGCATAGGTGAGCTAAAAAGTTAACGCACACACAGATGCACGCACAACGGACAATTCGCCATAACATAAGCCGACTGGCTTTCAGCCAGTGGAGCTAAAAACCAGACATTAAGTAGGCCAGCACTATAATATAATCTAAATCTGAAAATCATGGAGGATAAAACTAAAATTAAGTAAGACCAGCACTATATATCCACTTAATCTGAAAATCATGGAGGATGAACCACACATCAAGAAGACCAGCACTATATAAATAATATATCCACTAAAACTCCAAATCATGAAGGATAAACCAGACTTTAAGTAGACCGCCACTATATATGAGCTAAAACTCCAAATCATGAAGGATAAACCATACATTAAGAAGACCAGCACTATATATATCAACTAAAACTGCAAAATCATGAAGGATAAACAAGACATTTAGTAGACGGCCGCTATATATAACTTAAACTGAAAATCATGAAGGATAAACCAAACACTATATATCCACTAAAACTGATAATCATGGAAGATAAACCAAACATTAAGTAGACCAGCACTATATATCCACTAAAACTGATAATCATGAAAGATAAACGAGACATTAAGTAGACCAGCACTACATATTCACTTAATCTGAAAGTCATAAAGTATAAACAAGACATGTAGACCAGCACTTTATATCTACTTTAAATGAAAGTCATGAAGGATAAACCAGACAATAAGTAGACCAGCACTATATAATTATCCACTAAAACGAAAAACCATGAAGGATTTACCAAACATTAAGTAAATCAGAACTTTAAATCTTCTTTAAATGAAATCATAATGGATAAACCAGACATTAAGTAGACCAGTACTTTATTTCTACTTAAAATGAAAATCATGAAGGATAAACCAGACATTAAGTAGACCAGCACTATATATCCACTTAAAATGAAAATCATGAAGGATAAAACAGACATTTAGTAGACCAGCACTATATATCCACTTAATCTGAAAGTCATGAAGATAAAACAGACATTAAGTAGACCAGCGCTATATATCCACTTAATCTGAAAATCATGAAGGATAAACCAGACATTAAAGGGACTGAACACCATAATGGTCCAAAATCTTTATATTTTATACTTATTCTAATTAATCCAAAATACGTCTATATATATGTAACGGAATGTTGTAGAAGGTCGTACAAGTCTTGTTTTTCATTATTTCATAGGAAATAAGAAGTTAAAAAAACGTCCGCTCCGTGTCTTCCCGTTTAAAACTACCGTGGAATTTCCTCTTGCTCATTTGAATTTGTGGATTCAATTCGGCATTCTCTAACACTATCGACTCATTACATTCATGTATGCGTGAGTGTAAGGAACAACAACTCTGGGAAGGAGATTGTCAATTCAGTTGTAGTGATAACGTGATAAATATACAGCGATATTTTTAGATTTACTGGGTTACTAACCCAGTAGATTTTACAATGCAAAATAACGAAAAATCTCCACATTATTAATAGTGTACATATATTGTAGTACATCAGTCAGCAAATCTCAATGCCTTACATGCAAAAACATCAAGGTAGTAGCAATTTTTAACAATTTTCTTTTTTTTTCGCTTTTTTCTCATATGGGATTCAGTCACTTTAAGTAGACCAACACTATCTATCCACTTAATCTGAAAATCATGAAGGATAAACCAGACATTAAGTAGACCGGCACTATATATCCACTTAATCTGAAAGTCATGAAGGGTAAACTAGACATTAAGTAGACCGGCACTATATATCCACTTAATCTGAAAATCATGAAGGATAAACTAGACATTAAGTAGACCGGCACTATATATCCACTTAATCTGAAAGTCATGAAGGATAAACTAGACATTAAGTAGACCGGCACTATATATCCACTTAATCTGAAAATCATGAAGGATAAACCAGACATTAGGCCTAAAAAAAAAATAGGTTTGTTTCTGGTAACCCGACCGACCGTCCATTTTTACCGCCGACCGAAACTTTTTTACGGACCAAAAAAAAAAAAAGGGAATAAAAAGCCGACCGGTTCCGGGCGATCCGCGATTTAAACCGTACCGGAAGCCGCGATGTCGTATTGTTGTCAGATAACAACAAAATGTCTGCGCCCCTCCTACTTGCCAGCATTATCAACGCTGCTGGCAATTAAAATTGAGAATTGTTGACCGGCGATTTTTTTCCTTCTTTAGCTGGAACCGTTTAACGGACCCATTCACAATTAAAAACGGCTCTTCACAATTTTCCAAAAGGGTCCGTCGGAGACATTCACAATTCTGGCCAAAAGAGTCCGACAGACCCATTCACAATTCTGGCCGTCTAGCCTAATTTTAACTTTGTAACTTGCTTTTCTGACAAAATCAAAAACATTCTCGGCCTGTATCTGTTGTTTACATTTTAAAACAAATCGCAACATTTCTCAGTGACATATCCATTCAGGTGTCGCAATTATTTATCCGAAACAAATATTTAACGAAGTAATTATATTTCTTCTTCGTACAATAAGTATTGGGAGTTGGGTGATATTTCGTTTATTTATTTTTACCCGTTTCGTCTTGTCGACTTAACCACGTGTTTTTAAGAAAAAACATGGCGTCTGACGAAATTTTTCGCCGATGTGAATTGGACTTTCATGTATTTAAATGTTAAGCTGCATATTGTTTAGACTCAATTTAATGTTCAATATGATTTATTTAATCGTTGCAATAGCTGTCTATGATGTTAACATGATGATAACGTTAACCGCGCCGGCAGATAAATGAGAACAAAATTACTTATTGAAGACGCATGCATTTATAACTAAAGCGTCTAGATGATTACGATAAAAACGATTTGACAATGTCGAGAAATAATAAATATTATCAGAAAAAACTACCATCAGCGCCTGAAAAAGGCTATAAAATGATCGATTTGTTAATTGGTAAAGCAAAATTGGACACTAGCCATGATACTGAGCTGCGTACAGAACCTTCACCAGGACCAAGCATGGAAACAGTTTTAACTGAATCGATCCTCTAGAATTAGGGTCCATATCGCCCACATCTAAATCTCAAACCGTATCCCCTGCTACTCAAACTGACGATGATCGTAGCTAGTAATGCAAGCCTTCAAACAGACAACAGCTTATTATTAAGTTACATAGCTGTAATATTTAAATTCACAATTTTATGAAAACAACCACTATTTATACCATATTATAACAAAGCAAGCCAACCCAGTTTAAACAGGCATATCCTATTTAGTAGAGTGGAGGAGTGGAGTCTAGTTTTGGAGTGGAAATCAAATTTATTATTTGATACTTACTTTTGCAAACTGGAAGTTTAAATGTGGAGTAGATACCACTTACTTATACATTTTACATTTTCTTGTACCAGTTGGCTGAAGCCTAGTCATCTGTGTGTTACTTTATGGGAGATAATGAATCCCGTTGGGAGTTAAACTGGATGGCAGATCTAACATGTCATCAATGCCTCATTATCTTAGGACATTAAATACTCTCTTGGAGGGTTAAGTTAGAACAGTTATTTCATGGGCACAGTGAGTTTTAACATGTTATATCTCTGTGGTTTATCTTTTTGAACTTTTAATTACAAACAAAATATAAGGTAATCAGACCTTTTATTACAATATTGCTTTATTGCACCAACATAAATACATGTATATATTGTTTATTCTGTAAAGTATTGTTCGCTAGCAAAAATATTGATGGTAAAATTATCAATTATTTTTAACTAGACCTACAATGGCAGTACTATGACTGTTATATTATATAAGTGGAGAACCTTATTAAAATAAATAAAAAAAAAGGAGGAAGAAATGTGAATGGTCACTTTATATTTTATACTTCAAAAATCCATTCCACTCCACAATTCCACTCCAGCCCATGACTCCACTCCACCCCAGCCCATGACTCCACTCTACTAAATAGGATATGCCGTTTAAACACTGGATTTATTAGTTTTTGTGGAATTACAGTTAAAAAGGCAGAGTGTTTTCACTTTTATTATTGTGGAAACTTATTCTGTCCTTTCATAAACCTGTCAGAAAAGATATAAAGGATAGTTTAAGATACATAGTTATGAAACACTGATATCAAAATAAGCAATACAGAGAAACTGGTATACATAGGTTCACTCGGACTTCGTCTTTTTATATTTAAAAAAAAAAAAAAAAAAAAAAAAAAAAAAGCCTACCTACCGACCCATACTTTTTCCTAAGATGTTACCAGAAACAAACCTATTTTTTTTTTAGGCCTTAAGTAGACCAGCACTATATATCCACTTAATATGAAAGTCATGAAGGATAAACTAGACCGGCACTATATATCCACTTAATCTGAAAGTCATGATGGATAAACTAGACATTAAGTTGACCGGCACTATATATCCACTTAATCTGAAAATCATGAAGGATAAACTAGACATTAAGTAGACCGGCACTATATATCCACTTAATCTGAAAGTCATGAAGGATAAACTAGACATTAAGTAGACCAGCACTATATATCCACTTAATCTGAAAATCATGAAGGATAAACCAGACATTAAGTAGACCAGCACTATATATCCACTTAATATGAAAGTCATGAAGGATAAACTAGACCGGCACTATATATCCACTTAATCTGAAAGTCATGATGGATAAACTAGACATTAAGTTGACCGGCACTATATATCCACTTAATCTGAAAGTCATGATGGATAAACTAGACATTAAGTCAACTGGCACTATATATCCACTTAATCTGAAAGTCATGAAGGATAAACTAGACATTAAGTAGACCAGCACTATATATTCACTTAATCTGAAAGTCATGAAGGATAAACTAGACATTAAGTAGACCAGCACTATATATTCACTTAATCTGAAAATCATGAAGGATAAACTAGACCGGCACTATATGTCCACTTAATCTGAAAGTCATGAAGGATAAACTAGACCAGCACTATATGTCCACTTAATCTGAAAGTCATGAAGGATAAACTAGACCAGCACTATATGTCCACTTAATCTGAAAGTCATGAAGGATAAACTAGACATGAAGTAGACCGGCACTTTATATCCACTTAATCTGAAAATCATGAAGGATAAACCAGACATTAAGTAGACCGGCACTATATATCCACTTAATCTGAAAGTTACGAAGGATAAACTAGACATTAAGTAGACCAGCACTATATATCCACTTAATCTGAAAGTCATGAAGGATAAACTAGACCGGCACTATATGTCTACTTAATCTGAAAGTCATGAAGGATAAACTAGACCGGCACTATATGTCCACTTAATCTGAAAGTCATGAAGGATAAACTAGACCAGCACTATATGTCCACTTAATCTGAAAGTCATGAAGGATAAACTAGACCAGCACTATATGTCCACTTAATCTGAAAGTCATGAAGGATAAACTAGACATGAAGTAGACCGGCACTTTATATCCACTTAATCTGAAAATCATGAAGGATAAACCAGACATTAAGTAGACCGGCACTATATATCCACTTAAAGTCATGAAGGATAAACTAGACATTAAGTAGACCGGCACTATATATCCACTTAATCTGAAAGTCATGAAGGATAAACTAGACATTAAGTAGACCAGCACTATATATCCACTTAATCTGAAAATCATGAAGGATAAACCAGACATTAAGTAGACTAGCACTATATATCCACTTAATATGAAAGTCATGAAGGATAAACTAGACCGGCACTATATATCCACTTAATCTGAAAGTCATGATGGATGAACTAGACATTAAGTTGACCGGCACTATATATCCACTTAATCTGAAAATCATGAAGGATAAACCAGACATTAAGTAGACCAGCACTATATATCCACTTAATCTAAAAGTCATGAAGGATAAACAAGACCGGCACTATATGTCCACTTAATCTGAAAGTCATGAAGGATAAACTAGACAGGCACTATATGTCCACTTAATCTGAAAGTCATGAAGGATAAACTAGACCAGCACTATATGTCCACTTAATCTGAAAGTCATGAAGGATAAACTAGACATTAAGTAGACTGGCACTATATATCCACTGAATCTGAAAGTCATGAAGGATAAACTAGACAAGAAGTAGACCGGCACTTTATATCCACTTAATATGAAAATCATGAAGGATAAACTAGACATTAAGTAGACCGTCACTTTATATCCACTTAATCTGAAAATCATGAAGGATAAACTAGACATTAAGTAGACCGGCACTATATATCCACTAAATCTGAAAGTCATGAAGGATAAACTAGACATTAAGTAGACCAGCACTATATATCCACTTAATCTGAAAATCATGACGGATAAACCAGACATTAAGTAGACCAGCACTATATATCCACTTAATCTGAAAATCATGACGGATAAACCAGACATTAAGTAGACCAGCACTATATATCCACTTAATCTGAAAGTCATGAAGGTTAAACTAGACCGGCACTATATATCTTCTTCATCTGAAAAACATGATGGATAAACTAGACATTAAGTCGACTGGCACTATATATCCACTCAATCTGAAAGTCATGATGGATAAACTAGACATTAAGTCAACCGGCACTATATATCCACTTAATCTGAAAGTCATGAAGGATAAACTAGACATTAAGTCGACCGGCACTATATATCCACTTATTCTGAAAATCATGAAGGATAAACTAGACATTAAGTAGACCGGCACTATATATCCACTTAATCTGAAAATCATGAAGGATAAACTAAACATTAAGTATACCGGCACTACATATCCACTTAATCTGAAAGTCATGATGGATAAACTAGACATTAAGTAGACCGGCACTATATATCCACTTAATCTGAAAGTCATGAAGGATAAACTAGACATTAAGTAGACCAGCACTATATATCCACTTAATCTGAAAATCATGAAGGATAAACCAGACATTAAGTAGACCAGCACTATATATCCACTTAATCTGAAAGTCATGAAGGATAAACTAGACCGGCACTATATATCTACTTCATCTGAAAGTCATGATGGATAAACTAGACATTAAGTCGACTGGCACTATATATCCACTTAAAATGAAAATCATGAAGGATAAAACAGACATTTATATAAGTATAGACCAGCACTATATATAAAATGAAAATCATGAAGGATAAAACAGACATTTAGTAGACCAGCGCTATATATCCACTTAATCTGAAAGTCATGAAGATAAAACAGACATTAAGTAGACCAGCACTATATATGCACTAAATCTGAAAATCATGAAGGATAAACCAGACATTTAGTAGACCAGCACTATATATCCACTTAATCTGAAAGTCATGAAGATAAAACAGACATAAGTAGACCAGCACTATATATCCAATTAATCTGAAAGTCATGAAGGATAAACCAGACATTAAGTAGACCAGCACTATATATTATATCCACTTAATCTGAAAATCATGATGGATAAACTAGACATTAAGTAGACCGGCACTATATATCTACTTAAAATGAAAGTCATGAAGGATAAACCAGACATTAAATAGACCAGCACTAAATATCTACTTAATATGAAAATCATGATGGATAAACCAGACATTAAATAGACCAGCAGTATTTATCCACTTAATCTGAAAGTCATGAAGGATAAACCAGACATTAAGTAGACCAGCACTATATATCTACTTAAAATGAAAATCATTAAGGATAAACCAGACATTAAGTAGACCAGCACTAAATATCTACTTAAAATGAAAATCATGAAGGATAAAACAGACATTAAGTAGACCAGCACTATATATCCACTTAAAGGCGTATCGTCGGTGTGTTGCTGCGCATCTTTTTTGCGCATGTCCATTCCGATTCATTTTAGTGCTTTGCTCTTTTATGCTCATTGCGCTCAATTAAATTGTGAAACTGTCAATATCCGGAACACGATATCAACAAGGTGTAAATTCGGTGTAAAATCATTATGTCCGCGCTAGCTAGGCTAAAGAGTGGCAGATTTTTATCTTTTAAACGTGCAGAAAGCGAAAGCAATCGCAATCTTTTCAAAAGATTGACGGAAACTTGCATCGATACTGGATAATCGGTATCGGATTCGCCGCAAACTAAGCGGAAAACATGCCGGGAAGGAGAATTGTAGACTAGAACTCGTTTACTTGGAAGATCAGCCTGTTTGTGAAGACTGTGTGAAATAACACTATCTAAAGTAATATTTCTCCTGATGAAACCAGACATGGTTACGGCTCATTATAGTATGTGGAACTGTGAATACTGACGAAACAACCAAACGACACCAGCCGAGCAAGGGGCAACTTAAATTTAGGTAACTTACTAACTATTAAAAATTTAATTATAATTTTCTATGATGTTATTATTTTATGAGTTTACAAAAATTGAAGGGGTGGGTGGTTCGTCTGACAGTCATTTAACTTATTTTTATCTTGATGTATTATCAAATTGAACACATTTAAATTTTAATTAAATTTCAAGGAATTTTACCAAGGATTCATGAATAAGTAAACTGTCGCTGTGATATAACCAGGGACATAGATAAGATATTATCTATGTCCCTGATATAACTGAAATAATGTTGAAAACGGCATAATAACCCAATAAAACAAAGCCAACTTATTGTCAATGTAGCCTGTAGAAATCAGTGTGTTTTTTATGTTGTTTTGTGACCAGGGCCGTTTCAATTACGAAAATAGTGACATGTAAAATGTGATGAAAGTAAGCTTTTATGAAATTTAGGCCTACTTTTGTGAAAAAAAGAGGTGTCTTTTGATTGTGAATGGGTCCCCAATTTGGGTTATGAAATAACACTTTAGAAATAAAACATACACACAAAATATTCTATCATAGTCATAAATTATTACACATGTGCGTATATGTCTTAAGTAGATTGCAATATGATTTAGTTAACATTATATCGAAGCCAGGTATTTATCAACCTCTTTGTTCTATTTTTCAGTACTGTAGACAAGACTCCATATATTCAATTCAAATATGACATGGGTTTACAGAAGGGTGGATCGGATGGAGCTATATAGAGTGGCTGCCACTCTAGTGGGGAGCAAGTCGGGGAAAATGGGTTGCATTTTGACTTAGATCTCAAGACTATAAATAATGTAGCTTTCATGAAAGTAAAGGTGAATCAATGCCCATCCATCAGTGTTGAAGAAACTGGCATGATAGTCCTAAATCTTTGGAACCGGATGTGGCGCGCTGTCTTGTGCTCGACAAAGATAATATGAATGTCTATGTCGTAATTATGTATGACGATGCATCAACCATGGTGAAAATTCAAGAAACAGTTTCCCATTTTGTAAACAGATGGTCAGACATAAACCACAAGACAAGAAAAACATGAAGGAAACCAGTTGTACAATTTACTGAAAAAACTCTTTTAACTACTCAAGTCAAGAAGTATTTTCAAAAGTGATTTAGTAAGGCTGTAATGCAGAATAAGTGTGATCCATATGCGCTTGCTAGATCTTTAAATCTAACTGTCCCAAACTCATTTGGAAAGCAGAGCCTATCAAACTATTCCAATTGTTTCCCTTCGTTTGACTATCATGAGTCTGCTGTAAGATCAGGGTGGTTTTCACAGAGCACTGTTACTCACATACAGACCTGAGACGTTTTCTTATGCTAAATTGCTTCTGCAGCAGTCGACTTAAACATTGTGATAAAAGGAGAAATTGTTCAAATTGAGCAATTTCTTCTTTTCAGTTTTGTCACAATGTTTTCAACTGTTTTCAGTATAAAGCATACCTACATTTATAGAGACTTTCTATGTTTTTTACCCAAATGTTATCAAAGTTGTCTGCTGCTGATTTGTTGTATGTGGGAAAGGGTTAACATGCCTATTATCTGGTAAAAATATGTGTGTCCACCTTTTTACCCGCTCACAGCAGGTCATGGTTGAGTGCATGTGGGCTAGGCACATTTTCTTAACCTAGTATCTATGTGAACCTGCTAGTACTGATTTGAAAAACCATGTATCATGTATAAGTGAACTGCGCTGGGATATAACTGAAATTTATACTGTTGCAATGGTGTAAATCTCAATTATAAATATAATTATTGTATGTTTATTTTAAGGTTGATGTATGAACTTTGACATCTTGCTCATAATACTTTTTGTTGAACAAAGTTTCCCCAAGATATTTTTTTTGTTAATATGACATTCACCCATTCTTGTAATGCTCTACAGATAAACATTGTGAGTAACTTTGCAGAAGAAATGTTCATTTTGAATAACATAAAACTGTAATTTGTTCCTATGTTGTGAACCTGCATGTTTCACTAATCTGAGTCTTCTTTTTTTGCCAATGGATATGTGTACAGACACTGTTTGCTGTATTTCTACATGCACAAAATGAAACAGTTTCAAAAGCATATTTGAGTATCATTCTGTGAGAACCAGACTGAAGGTCTTTGTGACTAGCATAGATTCAGACCAACCTAAACCTCTGTGCAACTTGATCTGATTGCTCAGACTGCTGTTTATTGTAGAAAGTTATTGATGTTTTCAAGTGGTCACTGGATATATGATACAATCAGTCATGCATTGGTATGTGATTAATTTCTCTGATGTGTTTATTATGAAAAGTTAACAAATGAAAATACCGCATCAAGGAAACAGCCCTGCAGCAGTTCTGATTGCTCGCATGAGCAAATAACTAGAACTGCTGCTATGCTGCTTTAAAAAGGCAGTTTTGATTCTTGCCAACAGCAGGCCATGGTAGATTACCTGTAGGCAAGGCACGTTTTCATAGCCTAACTAATGAAATTGTATTATGTATAAGCAAACTGTTGCTGGGATATAACCGAAATACTGTTGAAATGGCATGAAACCCCAATCATAAACAGAAACCATATTATTTGTTGTTGAAGGTTGATGTTTGAATTTTGAAATATGTTGACACTAGGAGTATGAACTGAAAAATGTTTAAGAGTACTCTGTGCATACCCAGCTTAGAGCAATATTGTCTTCTGATCTTGGTCTACTCAATTTGTCAGTGTTTTAGACACTCACTTTATTAGTATGAGTAATGGTAATATCTAGCTAATCTCCCCAAAAATTATATTTAAAAAAAAGAAAATTAATGAAAGATGATAAATTCATACTTTCTCTGTGTCTAGAACTGATAACCTCACAATATAGTTGATTACCACCAATGTAAGTCTGCGCATGACATAAGATTTTTTGATTTGAAAAAGATCAGATGCCACATCATAGGTTATACTAAGATATATTTTTGTCTAGATATGTTTGTATAGTCTTCTGCTGTAGTAACCTTGTATGTTTGACAGTTTAGTGGGTTATGTTTTCACTTAACAACACTGATAGAATCTTAAATGTAATGCTTTTATTTAGGTATGCTTGTAACAAATTATACAAAATCTCTTTTTTGCAGAAATGCAATACCCATTTCCCACTTGCAGAGCATTTTGAGGCATTTGCACTTGATGACTTATGAACACGTTGTCACAAAGGGATAACTTGCTCATAGTGGGCAATATGTTTGCAACAATGTTTTCAACTCTTTTCTTCTATGCTACTTTCATTAACATAGACTTTCCATATTTTTGTCTGAATTTCTGCTGTAGGTTTGTATGTGGGAAAGGGGGTCATTGAGGATTTCGTATTGACCTGTTGCCTTCTTTTCCTAAAGAGGTACTTTTTATTTTTGTTATTTAACCAATGTGAAATACATTGATCAGTAAAATTGTTCCTGGTAATATGTACAGCAACTAGTGGTTTATTTGCTTAACCTTTTCCCACATACAATGATTGAATGCTATAATTTCTTCTTTTGTCGCAATGTTTTCAAAGGTTGTCTGCTGCAGAGGCGTTAAAATAAGTTGAAATGAATGTGTGTATTATTGAAGATATGTATAGACTAGAAGATTTTCAAATTTGTATTTTTTCCTAAAAAAAAATTCTTAAAGGGAGATAATTCAATGTGAAATTTAGCGAAAGAACAAAGCCAACAGTGTTTTGTTTTGTTTAATTCAACAACCCATTTAACAAGTTTATTGATATGAGAAATATTGAAAAAATATCTCCACTAAAAAGCCTTTAATTTTTAATTGATTTTTTGTTGGGCTATTATTAAAAACAAATCATAAAGGGAGATAATCCAATGTAAAACTCAACTAGTAAGCACTGCAACCATTGTTTTAAGCTTTATTCAAGAACCCTTATAACCAGTTATTCATAATACAAATTTATCAAAAAAATACTGTCCTAAGAGATATTTAATTCAAAATTGTATTTTTCCTGGGCTAATATTATGAACAAGAGGCCCAAGAGGGCCAGTATCGCTCCACGGCCATAAGGCAAAAATAAAATCTCCAAACAGCCCTGCCCCGTGGTGGCTATTTTTTTTACCAACCACCATGGCTTAAAGGAATCTTGTAGAGTGTCACCAAAGGAATGTTTCTGCAAAATTATTTGAAAATATGCCTGACACTTTCGGAGGAGAAGATTTTTTAAGTTTTCACTATGGTCATATAAGTCAAAATAGCCCCGCCCTCTGGCGGCCATGTTTTTCGACCAATCAACATGGCTTGAAGGAATCTGATAGAGGGTCACCCAATGAACATTTCTACAAAATTATTTGAAAATCGGCTGAACACTTTCGGAGAAGAAGATGTTTTAAATTTTCACTATAGCTATATAACGCAAAAAAGCCCCGCCCCCTGGCGGCCATGTTTTTCGCCCAATCAACATTTCTTGAAGGAATCTAATTAAGGTTCACACAAGGAACATTTCTACAAAATTATTTGAAAATCGGCCTGACACTTTTGGAGGAGAAGATTTTTTAAGTTTGCTCTTTAGCCATATAGGCAAAATAGCCCCGCCCTGTGACGGCCATGTTTTTTTACCAATCAACATGGCTTGAAGGAATCTGATAGAGGGTCACCCACGGAACATTTCTACATAATTATTTAAAAATCTGCTGAACACTTTTTGACAAGAAGATTATTTAAGTTTTCACTATAGCTATATAAGGCAAAAAAGCACCGCCCCCTGGCGGCCATGTTTTTCGCCCAATCAAAATTTCTTGAAGGAATCTAATAAAGGGTCACCCAAGGAACATTTCTACAAAATTATTTGAAAATCGGCCTGACACTTTCGGAGAAGAAGATTTTTTAAGTTCTCACTATTTTTTTCTTTCGGTTGCCATGGAAACCAGAATTTTGAATGGATCGAACAAATTTGAAGGAATTTAGTAGAGGACATTGAGAGGATGCTTCCCATGAAGTTTCAACCAAATTGGCCAAGTGGTTAGGGAGAAGAAGTCGTTTAAAGGAAAAAGTTAATGCACGCACGCACGCACGACGGACAATTCGCCATGACATAAGCTCGACTGGCTTTCAGCCAGTGGAGCTAAAAACAAGAAAATGTGTCCATGGAACACGGATGCCCCGGTTGTTAACTATATTTTAAAACGGACGGACGAACAGTTGGTCCAACCTCAAATTGATACAATTTTTTAAACAATGATATGTTGATTGTCATTTGTGTGAAGTTTCATAATGATAGGACATCAGGTTCACTAAAATCTAACTTGACCAAAAACTTTAACCTGAGAATGGAATGGACGAACAGACAGACGAACAGACGAACGGACGGACGAACAGTTGGTCCAACCTCAAATTGATACAATTTTTTAAACAATGATATGTTGATTGTCATTTGTGTGAAGTTTCATAATGATAGGACATCAGGTTCACTAAAATCTAACTTGACCAAAAACTTTAACCTGAGAATGGAATGGACGAACAGACAGACGAACAGACGGACGAACAGTTGGTCCAACCTCAAATTGATACAATTTTTTAAAGAATGATATGTTAATAGTCATTTGTGTGAAGTTTCATCATGATCGGACACCAGCTTCACTAAAATCTAACTTGACCAAAAACTTTAACCTGAGAATGGAATGGACGAACAGACAGACAGATATTTTAACAAGAGGGCCATGATGGCCCTGGAATCGCTCACCTAATATTTTTTTTTCACTTTAGCTATATAAGCCCCGCCCCCTGGCAGCCATAGTTTCCGACCAATCAACTTGGATTGAAGGAATCTGATAGAGGGTCACCCTAGGAACATTTCTACAAAATTATTTGAAAATCGGCCAGACACTTTTGGAGAAGAAGATGTTTTAAGTTTTCACTATAGCCATAAGGCAAAATAGCCCTGCCCACTGGCGGCCATGTTTTTTTACCAATCAACATGGCTTGAAGGAATCTGAAAGTGGGTCATCCAAGGAACATTTCTACAAAATTATTTGAAAATCGGTCTGACACTTTCGGAGGAGAAGATTTTTTAAGTTTTCACTATAGCCATATAAGGCAAAATAGCCCGCCCCCCTGGCGGCCATGTTTTTCGACCAATCAACATGGCTTGCAGGAATCTGATAGAGGGTCACCCTAGGAACATTTCTACAAAATTATTTAAAAATCGGCCCGACACTTATGGAGGAGAAGATTTTTTAAGTGTTCACTATAGCCATAAAAGGCAAAATAGCCCCGCCCCCTGGCGGCCATGTTTTTTGACCAATCAACATGGCTTGAAGGAATCTGATAGAGGGTCACCCAAGGAACATTTCTAAAAAATTATTTGAAAATCGGCCTGACACTTTTGGAGGAGAAGATTTTTTAAGTTTGCACTATAGCCATATAAGGCAAAATAGCCCCGCCCTGGCGGCCATGTTTTTCGACCAATCAACATGGCTTGAAGGAATCTGATAGAGGGTCACCCAAGGAACATTTCTACAAAATTATTTGAAAATCGGCCAGACACTTTCGGAGGAGAAGATTTTTTAAGTTTTCACTATAGCCATATAAGGCAAAATAGCCCCGCCCCCCTGGCGGCCATGTTTTTCGACCAATCAACATGGCTTGAAGGAATCTGATAGAGGGTCATCTAAGGAACATTTCTACAAAATTATTTGAAAATCTGCCAACCAGTTTGGGAGAAGAAGAATTTTGAAGTTTTTTCAGTTTCGTTGCCATGGAAACCAGAATTTTGCATGGATCCCAAAAATTTGAAGGAATTCTGGTGAGGTCATTGAGAGGATGCTTTCTGTGAAGTTTCATCCAAATTGACCCACTGGTTACTGAGGAGAAGAAGTTGACGCACGACGCACGACGCACGACGCACGACGGACGCCGGACAAAAGGCGATCACAATAACTCACCTTGAGCAAAGCTCAGGTGAGCTAAAAATTGGTCAATATTGATGAAGTTGACACATAATTGATTCCTGTAATATGAAATAAAAACATGTTGATATATAAATGTATACATGTGTTTGTGTTCACTGGTATGAAATAGTGTTGTTTCTCTACATTCCGTTATATTTCCTTAAACTGAGCACATTATATGGGTTTTAAAAGAGTGCATAGCAAAAAAAGTAGAACCGCGACCCATTGTTTTGAGTTAGTCTTTGAGTAAGGAAGCTCTGGACAAAATTTAAGAAAATTCTGTCCATTGGAAAAATTCAGAGGATACGCCTTTAATCTGAAAGTTATAAAGATAAAACAGACATTAAGTAGACCAGCACTATATATCAACTTAATCTGAAAGTCATGAAGGATAAACTAGACATTAAGTAGACCAGAACTATATATCCACTATATATGAAAATCATGAAGGATAAACTAGACATTAAGTAGACCGGCACTATATGTCCACTTAATCTGAAAGTCATGAAGGATAAACTAGACATTAAGTAGACCAGCACTATATATCCACTTAATCTGAAAGTCATGATGGATAAACTAGACATTAAGTCGACCGGCACTATATATCCACTTAATCTGAAAGTCATGATGGATAAATTAGATATTAAGTAGACCGGCACTATATATCCACTTAATCTGAAAGTCATGAAGGATAAACCAGACATTAAGTAGACCGGCACTATATATCCACTTAATCTGAAAGTCATGAAGGATAAACTAGCCATTAAGTAGACCGGCACTATATATCCACTTAATCTGAAAGTCATGAAGGATAAACTAGACATTAAGTAGACCGGCACTATATATCCACTTAATCTGAAAGTCATGAAGGATAAACTAGCCATTAAGTAGACCGGCACTATATGTCCACTTAATCTGAAAATCATGAAGGATAAACTAGACATTAAGTAGACCGGCACTATATATCCACTTAATCTGAAAGTCATGAAGGATAAACCAGACATTAAGTAGACAGGCACTATATATCCACTTAATCTGAAAGTCATGAAGGATAAACTAGACTGGCACTATATATCCACTTAATCTGAAAGTCATGAAGGATAAGCTAGACATTAAGTAGACCGGCACTATATATCAACTTAATCTGAAAATCATGAAGGATAAACTAGACATTAAGTAGACAGGCACTATATATCCACTTAATCTGGAAATCATGAAGGATAAACTAGACATTAAGTAGACCAGCACTATATATCCACTTAATCTGAAAATCATGAAGGGTAAACCAGACATTAAGTAGACCGGCACTATATATCCACTTAATCTGAAAGTCATGAAGGATAAACCAGACATTAGGTAGACCAGCACTATATATCCACTTAATCTGAAAGTCACGAAGGATAAACCAGACATTAAGTAGACCAGCACTATATATCTACTTAAAATGAAAATCATGAAGGATAAACCAGACATTAAGTAGACCAGTTCTTAATATCTACTTAAGATGAAAGTCATGAAGGATAAATCAGACATTAAGTAGACCAGGGTGTTTACAAGATTTTCCTTAAATTTGACCTAGTGACCTAGTTTTAAAACCGACATGACCCAGTTTCGAACTTGAGCTAGATATGATGAGATATGGGCAAGAATTCACTAATGCAACACAAAGTGTGACATTGAAACAAAAAAATAGATCACCTTTATTTATTTTATAAAATGCTTTACTACTAAGTTCTTCTAGCAAGACATCTAAAACCAAGAGTCTTTTTTAAAAATATGTCATCTTGTCTTCTTTAAATGTCATATTTATTGATATATGAAGTATGTAACATTGACACCAATATTATTTCAATTGTTCATATCTCATATAATTGAAAGAGGATCTAATTTTTGCTATGGTGTGAAATGATGTTGGAGTTTGTTCCAACATTTACCGTTTGAATAAGAAATACTGTCTTGTCGTTTAACAGAAAAAATAGCAAAAAGATATGGTTGGTGTCAATGTTACACTTGTAAAGTTTGTGCAAACTTATGTTTGTTTCAAAAAATATATCTTGCTTCTGTCTTAGCCTATTTCATGGCTGTTGGGGTCAGTGTGTTTTTTGTGAATGAATTTTATAAGTAAACATCCTAAAAAATAAAAATAAAGCTCCATTTGATGCATGTAACATTGACACGTTGAAAGCCATATATTAAAATGTCATTTATATCCATTAAACATATAAAATCTTCTTTGGTTTGTGGATTATATGTTAGAAGTTGTGACCAGGTCTTCTGATTCAGGTTGTATTTACTACTTTGTATGTTTGATTACCAGATATTTGAAGTATGTAACATTGACACTTTCGTGTCAACTGAAATAGTTACATACATTTAGAAATCTCATTTATTTCTGTTATATACAATATTATTTGTTATTTTTTTTTACTTGTAGCAAAAGCATGTGATGCAATATATCAAATAACTTCAAACATCTGTAAATTATGAATTTATTAATATTATACTGTTATATTTATTGTTGCATGTAACATTGACAGAATTGTTGTCAATGTTACATACAAATTTGAAAAGTAATTTTATTCATTTAGATTTGAAATTTAATATGTTGTTTTGTGGTTCGGAGATTAATTGTCAGGAGTAGAATATTCCTAAATTAAATAGTTTAGCCTGTCAGCTGCTGTATAGAAGATACGGCTATGCTTGATGCATGTAACATGGACACGTTTGTGTCAAATTAAACAGTTACACACACACATCAAAGGTTGTTGTTTCTGATTGAAATAAATTGTTTTTTAATTTTTTTTATTTATAAATGTTCTACCAAAAAGCATAGCCAGTGATTGGAGATGCTTGTCTAAAGAGAAGCAAATAATTGAAATTTTAAAAAAGTATGGTGTATGTAACACCTTGTCAACGTTACATGCACATTTTGAAGTCAGTTTATTTTTTGCCATACATTATAATATGAATTCATATTATTACAGATTTTTAAATCATCCAATAATTTGTAAATGTTATTAAATTAAAACAACTGGAAGCATTCCATTATTGAATTATTTGATCAAAATTTGTAAGATTTATTTGACACCAAAATTTAAGACATTTTGCTGGGCCTTCCTATCATAAGTCACACACAGATTTAAAGAAAGTGTTGTTTTTTTCATCAACTGGGTAAAGAAAGCATACTATAAGGCAAAAATGTAAGTCCTTGGGTGCTGCAATTTATGTTTGTTTGATAAATGTACGCGTGTAACAATGTTTGACACCAAATGTTACACGCACATGTCAATTTTCATTCTTTTTTTGTAAAAAGATTGTTGCAGACAAATACACTGGATTGATTTTTTAGGAAAATTTGATTATTAGATATAAGTTTTGAATCAACTACACACTAAAATGAGGTAAAATAAAGCTGTTATACACACACATTAAAGGGCATGTACAAAATGTCACACTTTTTGTCACACTAAAACCTTAAATATGGTGTTTTAAGGCTTTTTTTCTCGGTGCCAATACATTTTAAGTTCATTCTTTTTTTACAAAAGGATGTGTAAGGTATAAATGTGTAAATAAATGTCTTAATTTTTTTTCTAAATCTGTACTTAATTGATACTACATACAGAATAAGAGTGTTGACACCAAGAATTCCAATAGTGAATTCTTGCCCATATATGTTCTGATTAACTTTCATGAAGATTGGATGCAAAATGTTGCCTCTAGAGTGTTAACAAGTAAATGTTGACGACGGACGACGAAAAAAAGGCAAGATATTTCACAAAAACTCACGTTGAGCACTTTGTGCTCTGGTGAGCTAAAAATCTATAAAGATAATGAGATAGATATGACAAGTTAATAATGCACTTTTCTTTACTTTTAGATCATATCCTTGCTGTTTCTATGATGAAACAAGAGTTGTTATACCCTTTAACTGTTAATAATTTATTAGACGAGTCTGATGTGGCTTCAAAAGTGACTCAAATTTTGGCTCCAACTTTTTAAATTTGGCTCCTTTTTTTTTTCAATTTGGCGAAAGTGTTGGCGAAAGAAAAGAAATCTCCAGGGGAGGCCCCGGTGGATATAAGACTGGTCTACTTACTGTTTGGTTAAAATAAGGATACATCAAGCATTTTTAGCAGTAGACCTGCAGCACTGTATAACCATTGAACAGGGATACACTAAGCATTAAGTTGACCAGTGTTCATATGCATTAAAATAGACTTAAGCTATCCTACATAATGTGCATATAATTTCACTGAATAACATAAAATAATTTCTGAGTAAACCTCAACCTAACAGCAACCTTCATATCAATATAAAGTACTTAAGACTGTTTGCAGTATCAGTTTCCTAACTGAAATTATTGAGTTAAAACCACCTCTCTTATTTTAGTAACAGTGACTCTGATCAGAGTAAATTTATGTGAATACTCAGCAAGCCTTCATCTGAATATAAGGTACAAATAAACCAAGATTTTCTTGAAACCAAGACCTTGAGCAGAGTAAACCTATATGCAATCTTAAGCTTAAGTTGTCTCAATACAAGAAGCAACGTTTGAGCAGAAACCATTTTTTCATTTTCAGTAACAACTACCTCAAACAAAATAAACTAAAATACAATCTTAGCCTTCATCTATGAGATACTTATGAGCCATGCAAATTGAGTATCTTTTATTTAGCAGAAACAATTATCTATTTATGGTATAAGTGACCTTGACTCAAGAGAACCAAATATGCTATCTCTTTATTGTGCAGATGTTTGTGTTCTAATTTTGGCATGTTCAGTGATCTAGACAACAAGAGTCCAAAATGCAATTCCGGGGAACGTTTTTAAAAAGTGTCCACCTTGTTAAAACATCTTTTTAATAAAAACAAGAGCATACACAATAAATTTCATTTACCTTCCAACTTTTGGTAGTGTCTTTTTCCCAAGATATTTCTTTGTTTAGACACTGAATTCTATGATGTCTCCTGTCTCCATTTATGACAGGTAAAGCACAGAATTATTTGACATCTGGTCTGGCACTATGTTCTCTGATGACATTCTGTAATTTTTAAATATGGATTTTATATGTAAACAAGAGGGTCAAGATGTCAAGGGTCTAAATCGATCTCCTCAGTTTTCGTTTAGTACCAAATGTGTATTCATCAAAAGCAGTGATAATTTGATAAGCCTGTTAACCCTTTCTCTCATAAGACAATTCAGCAGCAGAGGACTTTGAACATGATTATTTTATCAACAAGAGGGCATGTTGGCCCTATATCTCTCACCTGGTTAAATAAAACTTCAACGTTTTCAAAGTTGTTACCCTTTTCAAAATAAGGTAATAAGGAAAGTAAACTCTGCACCTTGGCAACCATGTTTTCAACAGATCAGAATGATTTGAACAATCTTAGTTCTTACAGTTACCCAAGGAACATTTGTACCAAATAGTCTTAAATTGGACCAGTACCTTTTTGAAATTTAAACAATGCACTTATAAGGAAACAAGCTCTGCACCCCTTATAGTAGCCATGTTTTTGAACAGATCAGAAACATTTGGACAATCATGGTAGAGGGTGTCCCAAGGAATATTTGTGCAAAATAACTTTCAAATGGGGCCAGAACTTTTGAAGTTTGAACAATGCACATATAAGGAATAATTTTCGGGCCTGTACTTTTGGACAAGAAGATTTTTTAAGTTTTAACAATGCACATGTATATAAGGAAAATAAGCTCCGAACCCCCCCTGGTGGCCATGTTTTTCAACGGATCGAAATGTTTGAACAATCTTGGTAGAGGGTGCCCCCAGGAACATTTGTGCAAAATATTTTTTAAATCAAGCCAGTACTTTTGGAAAAGATGATTTTTAAAGTTTTAACTATGCACATATACGGAAAATAAGCTCTGCCCCCTGACTGCCATGTTTTTCAACAGATCAAAAATATTTGAAAAATCTTGGTAGAGGGTGCCCCAAGGAACATTTGTGCAAAAAAAAGTTTTCAAACAGTGTTAGAACTTAAAAATTTGGCTCACTTGCCAAGCTGGGCGGGAAACTTGATAAATTAACTCGACCAAATGGAATTTTACTCGCCCAAACTTAAATTGAAAAATATAACAAAAACACCAAATTAACTGGAATGCCTTCTAATGCCTTTATTTTACAGGCTTCTCAATTGGCAGTGTTGTCTTACTCAATATTTATCTATTACATTTCTGAAAGAAGTAAAAGACTACAGGACTCGCGCTGTAGTTCGCCACTTGGCTCTCAAATGAAAACAAGAAGCCCATGACGGCCTATGCTCTACTGGCATTGATCTGGCTTGTTTCAAAAGGAACCAATATGTCATCAATATTCAAATACCATCTAAGTTTGGTGAAGATCAGATAGTAAATGGAAGCTCTATTGTGTTCACAAGCTGTATTATAGCAATTTTAACAATTTCAAGGGCCATAATCCAGCCATGCATGGGTAGATCTGGCCGTTTTTTAGAAATGAACCAAACTCTCATGGATATCTAACTACTGTATAAGTTAGAGTGAGATACAATAAAAAATAAGGACTGTATCATGTTAACAAGCCCTATTATAGCAATTTTGACAATTTCAAGGGCTATAATTCAGTCATGCATGGGGCGGATCTGGCTTGTTTTCGAAAGGAATCAAGCTCTCATAGATATCTAACTACTGTATAAGTTTGATTGAGATACAATAAAAAAAAAGAGACTGTATCGTGTTAAGCTCTATTATAGCAATTTTGACAATTCCATGGGTTATAATCCAGTCATGCATGGGCGGATCTGGCTGGTTTTGGAAAGGAAGTTCTCATGGATATCTAATTATTGTATAAGTTTGATTGAGATACAATAAAAAATAACGACTGTATCGTGTTAACAAGGTCTCTTATAGCAATTATGACAATTTCAAGGGCCATAATCCAGTCATGCATGGGCAGATCTGGCTGGTTTCTCGTGGATATCTAACTACTGTATAAGTTTGGTTGAGATACAATCAAAAGTGAAGACTGTATCATGTTAACAAGCTCTTTTATAGCAATTTTGACCATTTCAAGGGCCATAATCCAGTCATGCATGGGCGGATCTGGCTGGTTTTCGAAAGGAGCCGAGCTCTCATGGATATCTAACTACTGTATAAGTTTGGTTGAGATACAATCAAAAGTGAAGACTGTATCGTGTTAACAAGAAATTGTTTACGGACGCACGGACGCACGCACGCACGCACGGACGACGGACACATCGCCACGACATAAGCCCTTCTGGCCTTTGGCCAGTAGAGCTAAAAAACTGTGTTGGATGCCTATTCTGATCACACCTTATTGAATATAAACCTCGGCATAACGGTTATTAAGGGTTATGAGTTTTTATTTCGCACTCGCCAAGACGGGCAAGATGATTTATATATGAACTTGCCCGGGAATAAATTCCCTCGCGATTGGCGAGCTTGCAAGTGCTGAGTTTGTTTGCTGTCAAATCGGGCCAGTACTTTTGGGGAAGAAGATTTTTTAAGTTTTAACAATTATAAGTCCCCCCCCTGGCGGCCATTTTTTTCAACCGATGGGAAATTTTTAAACAATCTTGTTAGAGGGTGCCCCAAGGAACATTTGTGCTAAATAATTTTTAAATCAAGCCAGCACTTTTGGACAAGAGGATTTTTTAAGTTTTGGTTATTTTTTTATTTTTTGTTGCCATAGTAATCAAAGTTCTGCATAGAATACAATTCCTCAGAAAAGTTTGAACGAGATTCACACAAGGAACATTCCTTTAAAATTATTTTGAATTTGAATAATCGGTTTAGGAGAAGAAGTTGTTTGTAGTAAATTTGAACGGACGACGACGGAGGGTAGGCAATCACAAAAGCTCACCTTGCACTTAGTGTATACATAGGTGAGCTAAAAATTAGAAAATCTCAATAATTGAATGGATAACCTCTATATAGATGACTAAAAGTGGAAAACATTGTGGCAAAAGAAGACATGGCCATTCTTTTCAATTTCTTCTTTTGTCAGTATGTTTTCAAAAAGGTGACTGCTGCAGAGGCGTCCGAAAGCATTCTATTAGGGAAAGGGTTAAAATCCAATGAGCAAATTCACAACAGAAGAATAAAGGCATTTTACATCCTTTCTGATGCAGAAGCAACCAAAGTTCTCCATGGAATTTAAACTTTTAAATCTTTAAACAATTTTTAAAGACGACCACCAAAGAACATTCCTACATTATGTAGTTTTGATGAAATTAGTTTTATGAATTAGGCGGAGATGATATATAAAACAAAAAAATTATTACACCCCTTTTCTGATGTGGCTTGGTTGCTTTTTCTGTCAACCAATCAATATGGCTTGACAAATTATGTAGATGATCAATGAAAGAATATTTCTACAAAATTATCTTGAAATCAGAACTTCCATAGAGGATGCATTATAAATTAGTGTTCATTCATTCAGTCTATCATAATGCAACCTGGTTGCCATTGTTTTTTTAACAAAGAAACATTTCTCCAAATTATATTTGAATCTGAAAAGCAGATTCAGAGCAAAATAATTCTAAAGGTTGGACATTTTGCCCCCTTCCTGATACCCCAGATGCAGAAGGTAAATACTGAGAAACGGACTCTTAATTTAAGTTGCACACAACACCTTTACCACAATTTCTAAGTCAACAAGATGTGTTTGTGAAACACTGATG
This sequence comes from Serripes groenlandicus, assembly GCA_031761405.1. Classification (NCBI taxonomy): domain Eukaryota; kingdom Metazoa; phylum Mollusca; class Bivalvia; order Cardiida; family Cardiidae; genus Serripes; species Serripes groenlandicus. Next base: position 64,984 of record JASEVX010000467.1, on the reverse strand, counting down.
CCCCCCAATGGCAACATCTAGGTCAAAGGTCAAGGTCGCCAGGTCAAAAATGTTGGTACTGGCAGAAAGGTCATGTCACAAGGAATACACATGTGAAATATGGTAGCCGTACCTGTTATGGTTCAAAAGTAGTGGTCAAGGTTAAAGTTTTTTTCGAGAATGGCAACATCTAGGTCAAAGGTCAAGGGCGCAAGGTGAAAAAATTTGGTACTGACAGAAAGGTCATGTCACAAGATATACACATGAAATATGGTAGCCGTACCTGTTATGGTTCAAAAATAGTGGTCAAGGTTAAAGTTTTTATCGAGAATGGCAACATCTAGGTCAAAGGTCAAGGTCGCAAGGTGAAAAAATTTGGTAGTGACAGAAAGGTCATGTCACAAGGTATACACATGTGAAATATGGTAGCCTTACCTGTTATGGTTCAAAAGAAGTGGGGAAGGTTAAACAAAAATTGAGAATGGCAACATCTAGGTCAAAGGTCAAGGTCGCAAGGTCAAAAATGTTGGTACTGACAGAAAGGTCATGTCACAAGGAATACACATGTGAAATATGGTAGCCGTATCTGTTATGGTTCAAACGAAATGGCCAAGGTTAGTTTTTTTCGAGAATGGCAACATCTAGGTCAAAGGTCAAGGTCGCAAGGTCAAAAATGTTGGTACTGACAGAAAGGTCATGTCACAAGGAATACACATGTGAAATATTGTAGCCGTACCTGTTATGGTTCAAAAGAAATGGCCAAGGTTAAAGTTTTTTTCGAGAATGGCAACATCTAGGTCAAAGGTCAAGGTCGCAAGGTCAAAAATTTTGGTACTGACAGAAAGGTAATGTCACAAGAAATACACATGTGAAATATGGTAGCCGTACCTGTTATGGTTCAAAAGTAGTGGTCAAGGTTAAAGTTTTTTTCGTGCAGACAGGCCAAAAACTACATCTAGGTCAAAGGTCAAGGTCGCAAGGTCAAAAATTTTGGTACTGACAGAAAGGTCATGTCACAAGGAATACACATGTGAAATATGGTAGCCATACCTGTTATGGTTCAAAAGTAGTGGTCAAGGTTAAAGTTTTTTTCGTGCAGACAGACAGACGTGCAGACAGGCCAAAAACTATATGCCCCTCGAATCGGAGGGGCATAAAAAGGGTAATAACTTACATAAAATGCAGGATAGAATTATCTAACTTGATAATCTACATAGGTTTGGTAATGGGGCAGGGTTGTAGAAAGTTTCAATACAATGCAAAAAGTAAATACTGAGAAATGGACTCTTATTTAAGTTGCACACAACACCTTTACCAGAATTTCTAAGTAAAAAAGGGTAATAACTTGCATAAAATGCAGGATAGTGTTATCTAACTTGATAATAAACATAGGTGTGCTAGTGGGGCTGGGTTGTAGAATCAAGTTGCAATACAATGCAGTAGGTAAATACTGAGAAATGGACTCTTAATTAAGTTGCACACAACACCTTTACCAGAATTTCTAAGTAAAAAAGGGTAATACAGTGTCCGACAAATCCATTGCCCGGAGCCCGCGGGCTACCACAATAATTGCTCGGGCTACTGTCATTTTCAAATGAAAGCCCGGCGGGCTACTGTTTATTCCCGTGTCTGGTAGCCCGGCTTAATTACTTACACACATGTCGTGTATAAACAGTGACTGTATGTTACATGCGAAAACCACTCGCTGTGACCATAAAAAAATCAATAACAGTAGGCGGAGTTATCCACCTGTCAGATCGAGTGGTTTCAGCCAACCGAATCGCGTCAGTAATAGTCAATTAACGTGATATATATACCCATTACGGCGGTCCAATCATTAGTGACCATTGTTCCCTGGGGCTATGTGTTAATCCATGAATGATTGCGAATAACCAATGAAATTCAAATATTCCCTTAAATGTATTTTGATCCATATTTCTACTTTCGGTATGCGATGTTTGCAAACTGGTGCTGACCGGTTCAGAAAGACAGAGAAGAAAATTGTCGCCATGCAGAAGTTAATCAAATAAATTCGATCCAAATATTAAAGACAATACAATACGACCACTTCTAGATCTTATCTTGCTGTTAATCAAATATGAAACACCTTCATAATCGACATAGTATTCGTAAATCAAAGAAAATGTTTGGGATGAAATCTATTGACGATTCCACGTGAATAATAAATGCCCAATCAACGCTTTGTTTACCAAAATTAATTAGCATAACCGGCGGGGAAAAAAATCATACGACTAATAATTGCAATTTCATTGGAAGAAATGAGAAATTGGGTCAATGACGTTAACGACCCGACGACCCCTATCAAGAGTGGACCCGATGTTTACATTCAACGCTGTTTACCGATTTCAAATTCTCAGTAGGGAACCATGATTAACATTGCGCAATTATCAAAATGGCAGCTATGTTGTGAATAATAAAGTAACACATGAAACAAATTTAACGTGTTTCATGTGTTACGGTATTATTCGCGTCATTGTTTTTGACAATATTTTATGATTTAACCCTTTCCCTCATACAACAATTCTGCAGCAGATGACTTTGAACATATTTAGTAAAAAAATAAAAAAAATAATGGATAACCTATGACTAAGTGGAAAACATTGTGGCAAAAGGAGAAATTGCATGTTTTGATCAATTTCTTCTGTTGTCACTATGCTTTCAAAAAGCTGTCTGCTGCAGAGGCGTCAGAGAGCGTCTATATGAGGGAAAGGGTTAATAACTTCATTGAACCTGACAAATTTGACTTTTGGTTAATAAAAATGAATCTTATTTAATATATACATAAATGTCTTTCTTAGTAAAACTGACACTCGTATCGTATGCCCTGTTTCGGTGAGGGACCTAAATCGGTGACCTCCAATTTGAAGAGTTTATATTACATCATTTGATTTTTGGGTCTCAAGTTTAAACATTTCTGTCACTAGCTTTTGAATCTTTTGTAAATATGGATAAATTTAATACATACATTTTATTCAGAATATTTCAAATAACCAATTGAAAAATAATCTTGAAAAACTTTAGTACCAATTTTCTCCTATCTGTCAAGCTCCACTAAAAAGTCTCTATTCCAAATTTCATTTGTTTTAACTGAATGCTGCACTTCAGGTCTTTTGCAACACAGTCATGTTATTTGAATTGGTCACTACCCTTAAATCATGTACATGGTGTTATGTTTGTACAGAAGTAGAAAAAAAAATAACCATAAAACACTTATTAGCATCCGCGATATTTCGGGCTACCAGCTTCCAAATCTGGTAGCCCAATGGGCTACCAAACAATTCTGAATCGGACACTGTTAATAACTTGCATAAAATGCAGGAGAGTTTTCTTACTTGATAATCTACATAGGTGTGGTAGTGGGGTAGGGTTGTAGATGCTTTCAATACAATGCAGCAGGTAAATACTGAGAAATGGACTCTTAATTAGGTTGCATGCAACCTCTACCAGAATTTCTAAGTCAAAATGGGTCATAACTTTCATAAAATGCAGGATAGAGTTATCTAACTTGATAATCTACATTACATAGGTGTTGAAGTGGGGCAGGGTTGTAGAAAGTTTCAATGCAATACATGTAGTATTTAAGTACTTACATGCAAACCTCAACCAAGGTGTGATGCAGATGCCAGGGCGAGTAGTATAACTCATATTCTTCGAATAGTCGAGCTAAAAATTCAAAGAAATTTAACATCATAGAAATTGAATTCATACCTTAAAAGATCCACACCTCTGGAAACCAGCCTTCGACTGAAAGAATAATAATGGATGGATGTATTGATATAAAACATATCGAATTAGTTTAAAAACACAGGTTTGCATGAAGTCAGAATATTAAACAATCTAAACAGGGACAATAGTTAAGTCTTATATCTACATCCCTGATCTAATGTAAAATTGCATGTGTTCACCTATTTATGCATATATATATATACATGTACATAATTTAAAAAGATCATGATGAGTATTAACCACATTGCCAACATGCTAGTTTTACTACAACTCTCCCTTTTTATTTATCTGGAAATAACAAAGATCCTTTCAGGCATGTGGTGTATAGCTTCCACCCGCTGTCAGATTAACAATATTAACCCGTTCCCACATATAGATGCTTTCTGACGCCTTTGCAGCAGAAGATGTTTTGAAAACATAGTGGTAAAAGAAGAAATTGCTCAAAACCAGCAATTTCTCCTTTTGCCACAATGTTTTTTCACTTTTAGACATTTCATTGACATGGTTCATTTATTGATTAAAAAGTAGAAAACATCAATAAAGCAAAATTTGAAACAACAGTGTGACCATTTAGATCAAATTACGTTAAATACATAAGTACTATAGTCCCTTTAGAAATAAACCTTTGTTTGTGTAGAGATGAGTAAATATACCAGCACCAGTATGTATTGAATATTTGTCATTAAGTTTAAATGCATTTTGAATGTGTATAGGATGCACTGGAAATTATTGATTTGATCACTTTTAGCATTCTCACCTTGTTTGAAAGTGAAAGTTGAGAATGCTAAACACCAGTTAGAGTTTGTCTGGGCCCTATTTTGTCCAAAATGACAGTAACCATTTTCGCCTGGTGATTTCTTTCTTGCATAATGGAGTACATGGAAATACTGAGATACACAGCAATACATAGAAATATACTGAATATATACCGAAATACTCTGAAATACACTTGTGTAGAACACAAATAAGCATTTTTGAATCGACATACAGCACATAAAAGTATTGTCTTTCATTAATTCATACAGTTACTTGTTCAATTTAATATCGCTACTTTTCCCGAGTTGGCTTCCATCTTGTCAGGAGACCACTTTACGACACCCGTTTTATCATTTTGACAGTTTGTGTATTTCACACTTGTTTTATTGTTGTGTAATGTTAATTCAGCCTTTTAATCTGACTGACCAACAACTCTGAGCAATATTAATACATCAAAGACCGTAAATTTGAAGTGGGTTTGTCGATCAATGCAGGCCTTGTTGAGAAAAACATGTAAAAAAGATAATAATTAGGTATTTTTTATTATCAGGTATTTTTTTGCCTACAATTGATATATTAAAGGCCATAAATTTAGAGTGGGTTCGTCGATCCCTACATGTATTAACTGATAATTGATCAACAGCAAGTAAACACTCGCATGTGTAACTTATACACTTGACTCGTCGTGTTGTTTTTAACAGCAGGTGTCATGTGTCCTTAGATCTCCCATAACAATTGATACTAGGATTAACTAAGCCTTTTGATTAGTGTATTTCTGTATATTTTGGTATATTTTAGTATTTCCATGTAGCGTGCATAATGCATGACCCCACAGTTTCTTTGGATTGTTTTAAACTTTAGACTAAAGAGGTTACTCATTTTAATGATATACTTGACCATGTTCTTTATATTAGAAACGCTTAGAAACAGTGTCCAACCTAGGAATCGAAAACAAGGGGGGGCACTTTATCCTTAAAATTATTCTATGAACAAACTAGGACATTTTTCCTTCTTTGTCTATGTTAAATTTTCCCCCCACTCCAGTCAAAATTAGGGGGAAATATTCAAAGCAGTGGGGGAATTAGTAACTCCCCTCTCCTAGGTTGGACACTGTCAGAAAATGTGACAATTGAGGACCGACAGCTTGTCGATTTACATGATCATGGAATACATGGAAACAGAGAAGGGATTTATTTAGTGTATTTAGATACCTAACCTTTACCGGGGTCATTCAAATAGTTGAAAGACCCTGCCTTTACCAATATTTTGTAGGGTGGGGTAAATAAATTATGATTCAACAATTAACAGTTTATAATGAAATAAATTGTTATTATTATGTAAACTCTTGTTTAGTTTGATTCAGTATAAAGTACATTATTGGATTGAGCAATGTTTCAAAATTCTTATCAAGCCTATTTCTGTATTTCACTATTTTGTTCTTTACGAAAAACAAAATTATCCGACAGGAGAAAATAAGCCAGCGGAAAACAGTCAATGATAGATTATATTCAGAAAATTATAATTCTAATAACTTAGAAACAGTTATGAGTCTAATAACAACATGCATGGATATCTTAACTGTTATATAAATGCTTACCAATCGCTTTCTGCAACATCCTCGTGTTACCCGGTAACACATTGCCGCCATCTTGGATGCTGACAAGTCGTTATTTCAAATTGTGGGATCACCGATTATTGCTAAAAAACATATTCTTTCACTTCTCTTTATTATTAATATTTTCTCGCATATATAGAAACTTATAGACCCAATGTAAGAATAAAAGTATAAAAAATATTCATATATAGCCATTTTTTTGTTTTAAATCGACATTTTCTGCTGTCCACGCAATGCCGTTAATAATGGATATATGTATATACGCGAGTTATTAAACAAATACACAATTTTCGCAAATCGTGTGTCAAATCAATGTGAAACAAATTAAAAAACATTTTACTCTTCATCATTTATAATAAGTATGTTTATTAACAAAAAAAAATCTTATAATTTAACGTTAATAAGGTCATGAAATATTAAGTGGACCAAAAAATGTCCACGCAATCCAGCGGTCCACGTAATGCTAGTTATAAAGTACAACCGGTCTACGTAACGTCTGGAAAAGGTATATATATATATATATATACATATATACATATACACATCCACACATAGTCCTTGAAAACGGGGAAACAAAAAGGTTATTTACAGTAGTACAATTTACATGCAGTCAAAAAAAAAAAAAAAAAAAAAAAAAAAAATATAGTCCAATTCGTAAATCTCCTCGGACGAAACGAAACTCAGAGAAGACATATATGGACAGGTGTATGAGACACGTTTAGAAGTAAAAAATAACATTTGCATGTAATGAATACAATGATCAGCCTGTGCATTCGGGCATTCTTATCATTGTCAACACTGTTCGTTACCCATGAAACAGTACTTATATCAAAAGCAAGTCTTTACCAATGTGGTAATTTGATAGAATCACTCATGATGATACAAAATACTTGTGAAGACTGTGATGAGACGTTATCAGTTATGAGTCATCATTAAACGCTAATACACTGAAGCCCCAAGTCACTAAACACGGCCCACGTGTTATTTTATTATTTGCCCGAAGTAACCGATTTTTAGGGCGTCTCCACCAGCCGACTTTTCAAAACATTGTTTGACAAGGAGACATTTTGATATCCAGTGTTCAGCATTTTCCATTTTCCGTGATTGTTTTGATATATATTTAGTAGTTTCCCATCTTTTGGCTACGCAATCATTTATTTTTCTACAAATGTGTGTTAAAAGTATGGATGATTCCACAAAGATTTCATCAGTTGTGCGTTCAAACCCTGTAACTATCCGTAACGGTACTTAATCGACCAATCAAATTATGGTTACTGAACAGAAGCTTTACTCTGATTGGTGGATTTGCTATCGTGAACTAACGTAACGTTTTATTGAACGTACTTACCGTAATGGGTTAAGAATGTATGTATTGATACAGTGCTGATTATATTCTTGAAACCATTATTTATGAATTGAAATCGATCATAGAAAAATGACACGGGTGAATAACCATAAAACAGACGACTTTCGTCGCATTTGCAGTATCGAACTATTATATACGCATTAACCGAAACTGAAAAATTCCTTATGACAAGCGATTTCTCCTTTCCCCAAAGTTTTTATTTGTTATCATTCTTAACTTTACTATTATCATTTCTTTCTTCGGATTATTGGCATTTTCAAATCTGTAATAATGACGTAACGGGTTAAAGGCTAAGACGAGAACAGTGTTAATTACCTGTGTTAATTACCTGTGTTAATTACCTGTGTTAATTACCTGTGTTGATTACAATTTTGAATAAGTTATTCTATATGAGCCGTACATAGAGAAAACCAACATTATGGACTCTGCGTAATGTATCGACCCAGATCAGCCTCATCTGGGCCGACACATTCCGTCTCCGGGGATAGAGGTATAGAGTAGTAATTTTTGAAACAGAAAATCTACAGGAGGCGAAAAGTAGCCTGTGTGGCATGCTTAGGCTGATCCGGTTCGATATTTTACGCAGAATCGACAATGTTGGTTTTCTCGTGGGACGGCTCAAATGTGTTACGGCCGTGAATTAGATCACAGACAAAGGGGATTAACCCTTTCCCACATACGACGACTCTGCAGCAGATCTAGACAAACATATGGAACATCTCTCGAAATGAGAGTCAGTATTGAATAGAGCTGAAAAACATTGTGGCAAATGGAACTATGAAACATTTTTTCATTTTGCCACAATTCTTTCAAAAGTCGTCTGCTGCAGATAAGTCAAAGTATGTCTACATGTGGGGAAGGGTTAACGCTAACTTAGAGATAAACGACTTTAGATATATCTACAATACTTTTTGAAACATTGAAAGAAAGTAGTAAAATGTTTATAATGCGTTATTCCGTTTCCCATACGGTTTCTTATTTCTGTTGTGTTCTGCCGTTAAACTAGCATTGGTTTATATGAGCCACGTCTAGCGACTCGGGCTCTGAATGTATCTGCGTACAGTAATGATTAAGAGCATTTACTGTTCGTTTATATGTCAGTTTCATCTTTCGTCAAAGATATAAAATATGTAACCCCATTAGCTTTACACCAAATAACCTTTATATTACCCCATTAACCAAGGAAATTTAAATTAGACGCCAAACCTCAAGACTTAGCGCATGTATGGTCGTCAGACGTGTTTAGCGATGACGCGATTCTATAGATACATGTATCACATTAAATCGGTCAAAGATAAATTTGCATATTTACAAACATGGCATGCATCCAAAATAAAAACATCTTAAGAAAATAACTTGAATAAGAGGACCATGATGGTCCTATACCGCTGACCTAATTTAACAACACTTACATAGTTGTCTATGTTCTTAACCTATACATAAAAAGGAAAACGAGCTCAGTCCCCCTGACGGCCATGTTTTACAACGGATTGGAAGTCTTTTAAAAACTAATTTCAGGAACATTTCGGTGACATTCTTTTGCAATTGGACCATTGTTATATGTGGAGAAGTTGTTTGAAGGAAAGTGTGAACGGACGGACAGCCGATTACTACGGACTAAGGACGGTGATTGGTCACATTAGCTCACCATGCAATTTTTGCTCAGATTAGCTAAAACACCAAGATAAATAATGATGTAAAATTGATGATAACATTTAACATTTATGTAGAAGAAACTATAACTCATTATGAAATGGTGCCCAATTTCTCGCATTGCAATGATTAACCAGCAACTGGAGGGGCATCATGAGTCGCTCTTTTTAAGGAGATGGCAAATCTCTTCCACAATGTTAACAGCTTTTAGCAGATTATCAACAGAAGACATTGTAAACATAAAGGGAAAAGGGCAACATATTATCCAGAGTAATGTTTACAAGTGAAACTTCTATGGTATACTTTCACATGTATACTGTCGAGTGGCAATAGTTTAAGAATTATAATAATAATAATAATAATAATAATAAAGGCTTTATTTAGAGAGGACACTCATTTGACATAGTAAATGTATGCAAGTCATTCTTCAATGAGGGCCTCAAACATAAACAAAATGAAACATGAACAAACGTGTGTTATATATGAACAACTCGATGTTAAAATTATAAATATGGTATGGACTTAAAACTGTTATGTCTATTACTGTATCGTAGAACAGCCATAAATCCAAATATGTGTGTGAAGGTTCATAAGATACAATTATATTAGTTATCATCGAATTAAGATCGGTTCAAACGCCGACTGGGTCATCCATTCATCCCGATCAATCAGTGGCGATTAGATTAACCAACTCTCCTTATGTATATCGTGTTCGTGTTCGTGTCTATCGTGTTTATATATAGTATATATATAAATAAATAAATAATACAATTGCTTTTCGTAAACTATACAGCGGACTAATACATCTTGATGTTTGGGGTCAATAGCAAACTAGTTGCTGACTTTGAAAGGTTAAACATGTCTGTCTGGTTCACAAAATGTTGCTTCCTAAACCATGTCCAATTGTGCTGCCATTATTGATATATGCCTGACCCGATTATGTAACGGTAGGGGCAGGTACATGTAACCCCAGCCTCAAACAGGGCATTCGGCACTCCTTGGCCGATTTCGGTACCCTACATCTAACATTCGGCATTCGGCACTTCTCGGCCGATTTCGGTACTCTACATGTACATGTACGACTCACAAATAACTACTCGAATAAACCAGGGTTAGTGAAAATCAGTTTCGAAACATTGACAGAAAAGGTGCTCGTATTAAGAAACAAATCCGCCTTACGCAACTCGTTAAACCATAATACTGTGTACCTCAAAAGCAGCAAATCCCATTCAGAGAGACTGATAGAGCTTAACGCTAGAGCTCTGATTAAGAAACTTCCCGATGGACACAACTTAATAGTGGATTCAAATGGCAGAATAAAAGAAAAACAAAACAACAACAGTTCTAGATCATTGAACAACAATCGTTAGGAATCAACCCGGTCTCATCGTGTGTTGTCATTAGCCCATCTAAATGTTTGTGGATGGACGATGAACAATCACGAGTTACGATGCGCTATTATAAATGGAATAAATATGGACATAATTTCTTTAAACGAGACTCATTTTATCGAGGAAACTAATATTCAAATTGAAGTATATAATTGGTACGGTCACAATCGACAGGAACTACATAAACGCGCACAGAGAGGATCCGGTGGTGTTGGTTTCCTCATCAAATCATGGAGTATTAATGAATACGAAATAGAGATTGTTGATAAGTGTTATGAAGAGATATTAGCTTTAAAGTTAACAAGCCGTACAACGGAACACACTATTTTATTACTCACATGCTATCTACCTCCAGAAAACTCACCATAGGGCCGTAATGCTCAAAGTTTCTTTGCACACATATTATCATTGATATACATGTATGATGATTGTGACTTTATGATGATAACAGGTGACTTTAATGCAAGAATAGGAAATCTACAAGATACTCTAGCAAAAATAGACTCTATTCCAAATCGAACATTGATTGACTCTGTTAAAAACCAACATGGAATTGAATTCATTGAATTTCTAAATGAATCAAGATTTTGTGTGTTAAACGGACGCTCAACAAATGATGACTTTACTTCAGTGTCAACAAAAAAAAAAAATCAGTTGTAGACTACTTTTGTGTGCCGCATGATTTATATAAACACTGTTCCGATTTCAAAGTGCTTCAAATACAAACAATTATTGATGATCACAATTTACACGGATTCCTCGGTCATAGATCACGATTGCCGGACCATGCTGTTTTAACGTTAAATCTAACTGTAAGTAGCACGAGTTTTGTGGAGTCCAACACACCTTTAAACAGTTTCCCATGTACGAGCACGAGATATAAGCTAGATAAAATCCCCAGGGACTTCCTGAGTAGTGTTATTGCTGCAAGGGCGTTACAGGAAGTAATCAGTTTCATAGAATTATGTCGTGAAACTTAAAGTGCAATTGACTCAATTTATTTTTGTGAAACATTATTAAATGAGATGGACTCTACAGTTCCTAAATATAGTTCTTCTACGGGTACAAGCAAACGATTTAAAAACAATAAACCGTATTGGAACGAAATACTATCAACTCTATGGACAACTATGGTGGAAAAGGAAAAGGCCTTCCTCAAATGTAAGGGCAGTAGGAACGAGCGGGCAAAGAAACGGTATGATTTTAAAAATGCAAGAAACACTTTTGATAAACATTTACGACAAACGGAGCGGATTTATAGACGTTCAATAGCAATGGACATCGAGGATATGGTTACAAAAAACCCAAACGACCTTTGGTCTAAAATTAATAAATTGGGACCACGAAAATCTACACCAGTAACCATGGAAGTTATCGATGAAAACGGACGTATTTCTCATGACCAACAGTGCGTATATGACATGTGGAGATCCGAGTTTTCTAATTTGTATAACGGAGACGATTCTGGAGACTTTGACGACGACCACTATGTATGGGCAAAATCTCATAAGACAATATTAGAATCGAATATGTCGGATCCACTATACGTTCCAAACGAACATTTAAATAAGACGATTTCAATTGAAGAAGTATCTAACGTTATTATGTCCGCGAAATTACATTCAGCTTCGGGCATCGATAATTTACCTTATGCTGCGCTAAAATTCCCACCCGCCATAGCTGTATTACAGAGTCTATTTCAACTCATATTTGATACCAGTTTAATACCTTCAATTTGGAGAAAATCAGTTATATTTCCGTTATTAAAAGATCCGAGCTCAGATAAACGTGTTCCTTTGAATTACCGAGGAATAAGCCTCTTACCGTGTGTGAGCAAACTTTACAGTTCGATTTTGAATAAGCGGATTATGAAACATTTGGAATTTAATGACTTATTAGCCGACGAGCAGAATGGTTTTAGGGCAAATAGGTCTTGTGAAGATCATATATTTACATTAAACAGCTTAATACAGAACAATGGAAACGTGTATACAGCATTTATAGATTTGAAGAAAGCCTTCGACTTTGTCGATAGAGACATGTTATTATACAAACTAATTATGAAAGGGATAGACGGCAAAATGTACAATTCATTAAAATCCGTGTATGCATCTTCTGAATCATGCATACGACTAAACGATAGACATACAGACTGGTTTCAGTGTTCGAAAGGTGCCAAACAAGGTGACAATATTTCCCCAACTATGTTTGCCATTTTCATAAACGACCTTGTCTGTCTGGTTCACAAAATGTTGCTTCCTAAACCATGTCCAATTGTGCTGCCATTATTGATATATGCCTGACCCGATTATGTAACGGTAGGGGCAGGTACATGTAACCCCAGCCTCAAACAGGGCATTCGGCACTCCTTGGCCGATTTCGGTACCCTACATCTAACATTCGGCATTCGGCACTTCTCGGCCGATTTCGGTACTCTACATGTACATGTACGACTCACAAATAACTACTCGAATAAACCAGGGTTAGTGAAAATCAGTTTCGAAACATTGACAGAAAAGGTGCTCGTATTAAGAAACAAATCCGCCTTACGCAACTCGTTAAACCATAATACTGTGTACCTCAAAAGCAGCAAATCCCATTCAGAGAGACTGATAGAGCTTAACGCTAGAGCTCTGATTAAGAAACTTCCCGATGGACACAACTTAATAGTGGATTCAAATGGCAGAATAAGAGAAAAACAAAACAACAACAGTTCTAGATCATTGAACAACAATCGTTAGGAATCAACCCGGTCTCATCGTGTGTTGTCATTAGCCCATCTAAATGTTTGTGGATGGACGATGAACAATCACGAGTTACGATGCGCTATTATAAATGGAATAAATATGGACATAATTTCTTTAAACGAGACTCATTTTATCGAGGAAACTAATATTCAAATTGAAGTATATAATTGGTACGGTCACAATCGACAGGAACTACATAAACGCGCACAGAGAGGATCCGGTGGTGTTGGTTTCCTCATCAAATCATGGAGTATTAATGAATACGAAATAGAGATTGTTGATAAGTGTTATGAAGAGATATTAGCTTTAAAGTTAACAAGCCGTACAACGGAACACACTATTTTATTACTCACATGCTATCTACCTCCAGAAAACTCACCATAGGGCCGTAATGCTCAAAGTTTCTTTGCACACATATTATCATTGATATACATGTATGATGATTGTGACTTTATGATGATAACAGGTGACTTTAATGCAAGAATAGGAAATCTACAAGATACTCTAGCAAAAATAGACTCTATTCCAAATCGAACATTGATTGACTCTGTTAAAAACCAACATGGAATTGAATTCATTGAATTTCTAAATGAATCAAGATTTTGTGTGTTAAACGGACGCTCAACAAATGATGACTTTACTTCAGTGTCAACAAAAAGAAAATCAGTTGTAGACTACTTTTGTGTGCCGCATGATTTATATAAACACTGTTCCGATTTCAAAGTGCTTCAAATACAAACAATTATTGATGATCACAATTTACACGGATTCCTCGGTCATAGATCACGATTGCCGGACCATGCTGTTTTAACGTTAAATCTAACTGTAAGTAGCACGAGTTTTGTGGAGTCCGACACACCTTTAAACAGTTTCCCATGTACGAGCACGAGATATAAGCTAGATAAAATCCCCAGGGACTTCCTGAGTAGTGTTATTGCTGCAAGGGCGTTACAGGAAGTAATCAGTTTCATAGAATTATGTCGTGAAACTTAAAGTGCAATTGACTCAATTTATTTTTGTGAAACATTATTAAATGAGATGGACTCTACAGTTCCTAAATATAGTTCTTCTACGGGTACAAGCAAACGATTTAAAAACAATAAACCGTATTGGAACGAAATACTATCAACTCTATGGACAACTATGGTGGAAAAGGAAAAGGCCTTCCTCAAATGTAAGGGCAGTAGGAACGAGCGGGCAAAGAAACGGTATGATTTTAAAAATGCAAGAAACACTTTTGATAAACATTTACGACAAACGGAGCGGATTTATAGACGTTCAATAGCAATGGACATCGAGGATATGGTTACAAAAAACCCAAACGACCTTTGGTCTAAAATTAATAAATTGGGACCACGAAAATCTACACCAGTACCCATGGAAGTTATCGATGAAAACGGACGTATTTCTCATGACCAACAGTGCGTATATGACATGTGGAGATCCGAGTTTTCTAATTTGTATAACGGAGACGATTCTGGAGACTTTGACGACGACCACTATGTATGGGCAAAATCTCATAAGACAATATTAGAATCGAATATGTCGGATCCACTATACGTTCCAAACGAACATTTAAATAAGACGATTTCAATTGAAGAAGTATCTAACGTTATTATGTCCGCGAAATTACATTCAGCTTCGGGCATCGATAATTTACCTTATGCTGCGCTAAAATTCCCACCCGCCATAGCTGTATTACAGAGTCTATTTCAACTCATATTTGATACCAGTTTAATACCTTCAATTTGGAGAAAATCAGTTATATTTCCGTTATTAAAAGATCCGAGCTCAGATAAACGTGTTCCTTTGAATTACCGAGGAATAAGCCTCTTACCGTGTGTGAGCAAACTTTACAGTTCGATTTTGAATAAGCGGATTATGAAACATTTGGAATTTAATGACTTATTAGCCGACGAGCAGAATGGTTTTAGGGCAAATAGGTCCTGTGAAGATCATATATTTACATTAAACAGCTTAATACAGAACAATGGAAACGTGTATACAGCATTTATAGATTTGAAGAAAGCCTTCGACTTTGTCGATAGAGACATGTTATTATACAAACTAATTATGAAAGGGATAGACGGCAAAATGTACAATTCATTAAAATCCGTGTATGCATCTTCTGAATCATGCATACGACTAAACGATAGACATACAGACTGGTTTCAGTGTTTGAAAGGTGCCAAACAAGGTGACAATATTTCCCCAACTATGTTTGCCATTTTCATAAACGACATTGTCTGTGAAATTAACGACCTTAACCTTGGAATTTCAATGGGCGACCGACGTACATCATTACTGTTATATGCAGATGACATTGTTTTTACGGCGTCCTCCGAAAAAGACCTTCAATCGATGCTAAATAAACTTGCAGAATGGTGCAAGAAATGGAGAGTTCTGATAAATTACTCGAAATCAAAGTGTATGCATCCACAGCGACACAGGATAACCGAATTTCAATTCACTATTGGACAGACACCGTTAGAAATGGTTAATACATATAAGTATCTTGGAGTCATTTTTGATGAACATTTAAAATATTCAGCACATTGTGATGCCATATCAAAAGGTGCAGGGAGGGCTTTAGGCGGAATTATCTCTAAATTCTACAATATGAAAGAGTTTGGTTTTAAATCATATGAGAAACTGTATTATAACTGTGTAGTTCCAATCCTCAATTACGGGGCATCCACATGGGGTTTTAAATCGTTCAAATGTATAGACAATATTCACAATAGGAGCATGAGGTATTATCTAGGTGTTCATAGATTCGCACCTGTAACAGCACTGATTGGAGACACTGGTTGGCTGCCTAGCATATTTAGACAATGGTTATCGATTATAAGATTTTGGAATAGACTTCTTCAGATAGATGATACCCGATTATTAAAATACGTTTTTAACCATGACTATATAACATGTGAGAGCAACTGGTGTAGTCGTTTGAAAGCCATTTTGACAAAGATCGGCTTATTAGATTTTTATACAAATAAACTTATAATTAGAATGGATTTAGCCGAGGAAAAGATAAAACATCATTTTATCGCTGAATGGTCTACAAGTGTACAACAAACCCCAAAATTAAGAACTTACAAATTATTTAAAGATACATTTATTTGTGAACGCTACATTCAACTGAACTTATTAAAAAACGAACGCCCTTTACTAGCCCAACTTAGATGTGGAATCTTACCATTAAGGATAGAGACAGGTCGATATATTGGGGAACCAGTACACTCTCGTATCTGTTTATTTTGTAACTGTTCAGAAATAGAGACAGAAACACATTTTGTGATTGAATGTGCTTTTTACAGGGGACTACGATCCGACATATTTGGGGATATTATCAACAAAGACGATTTTAAACAATTATCACCAGAACACAGGCTGTGTTATTTAATGATGAATCATGTCAGAAAACTGTCAAAATTTATTGTAAAAGCGTATTCATTCAGACGGAGATCCATTTATACTAGCTAATGGGAAATCAACATGCTTATTGTTAAAATTGACATTTTTTGTTGTAAATATATCAATACATTCACAGTACAATTCATTCTTTCACTCGTTCATTCATTCATTCATTCATGCATGCATGCATCCACTCATTTATTCAGTAATGTATATATTCATTCATACGTTCGTTCATTCATAAGTCCGTCCGTCCGTTCATTGATTAATCAATTAATTAATTAATTAATTAATTAATTAATTCATTCATTCATTCATTCATTCATTCATTCACTCATGGATTCAGTAGATTTTGTTTGGTTTGAATTCTTCAATTTTTAGTTGAGATACTGTATGATTGGTTTTCTTTACCTTTCGTTTCTGTAAAGAACTCTAGTCTTGCAACCAGTTATTTGAAATATCTTTTATTACTATTTTTTGCTTTGCAATTGTGTTACTGTTCTTTCCCAGAAAGGACGTAAATCGCTGTTGCGAAGCGAAATCTTTGTATGAAACACGCTCCAATTTAATAGCGATCAAACAATCATTGTATATAGGAAAAGAATGATTAAGTCGTGCAATTGAATTCGGGCACGTAATTGGTATGTGTCTTGTCCTTTTTAAACTAGGAAACATACCAACGACATGAACGACTCAGTGCTGTTTGTATAAATATGTTTAAAACCGGAACAGTGAAATGTTCTCACTGTGTAAATATTTTTTTTTCTTAACAGTGACATATAGGCCCATGGGGCCGGGTGTTATCCAGTTATCATATTTTGTTATATGTTTGTTTTGTTTTACACATGTCACTATAATAAAATATTTACTTACTTACTTACTTACTTACTTACTGTACATCTAACATTCGGTATTCGGCACTCCTCGGCCGATTTTGGTACCCTACATCTAACATTCGGTATCGACACTCCTCGGCCGATTTCGGAACCCTACATATAACATTCGGCATTCGGCACTCCTCGGCCAATTTCGGTACCCTATATCTATCATTCGGCATTCGGCACTCCTAGGCCAATCTCGGTTCCCTACATATAACGTTAGATGTAGTCTGCCGAGATGTTCCGAATGCAGGAAGGGTTGATGGTACCGATTACTGGACTTTCGACGTGATATATATATAATGTTACTTACTACACTAAACAAAAAATATAACTGTGCAGGTATATAGTTTACCGTATGTTGGTGAATATTTGTCTGATCGTGCAGACACTGCAAAATATACTGAAGATATGTAAGTCATCATATCATATTCATTTCAAGTCAACAGTCAAAAAGCGAACTAAAAACAAGAAAAGGTGAAGGTGTTGAAAATGAAAAATGCAGTTCGTCTAAAAAATATTATCTCATGGATTGGAGAAGAGTCTATTTGCGCGTGTGTCCCTCTGACTGTTAATAAACTGCTTGGCAACTCCTTCGCATTAACGTGACGTAAAGCTGAACATAATTTGGGGATATGTTACGTTGCAAGTTGAGTTTTATTGTTGCATCATGTTTCGTATCGTGTTACGGTGAACGCCCATTCTTTGCGCAACCTTCAAATGCTATTGAAAACAATACATTTACTTTCAACGATTATTTCAATCATAATAAGCCTTCATTTATTTAACGATTTGTTGTTCTGATTATTTAAAAAAAAAATGGAACTAATCTCAGATTGATAGACACCGGCGTTGACAAATCCAACGGCTAATTGACATTCGCTCGATTTTTTGTTTTGGGATGTGGGTATTGTTAAACATTTCAAATTGACCACGTGCTAATTTATTTTCGCGCCAACCCACCATTTTTCGCCTGTATTTGCAGTTTTTGTCGATTCATGGTTTTACGCGCTGTTCTTCATTAATTGGTAAATCATGATTAAAACTGCCTCAATAGCCAATATTCAACATTTCGAGTTATAATGTTGATGATTAATGTATACTCAATCAAAATGTGCACAGTTATAAGTTGTGTTTAATACACCCTTTTTAATAAGTGGTTAACTTCTATTCCTTGTGGATTAACGCCGTTTTCAACAATCTTTGTCTTTTAACACAATGGCCAGTTCACATGACCATTTTGACGACACCCTCGCACATTTACTTCACACAACAATCTTCCCATGCAACATAGAATAGTAAAACCCGTTTGTGGAAGACGAACATGCATGTAATTAGGAAATATATCTCATTTTGAGTGATATACCGGCATGAACGACATATCGTGATATAAGAGCCGGTATATCACTCAAAATGAGATATATTTCAATTCTAGCACTTGTTTATAACTTAAAGGGATATAAATTAAGGGGAACTAGGTTTTTACATGACGTTGTTTTCCTTGATAAAATCACGTGTAGGCTATTCTATCTTTACTCCCCATTGTATGTGTTTTGGAAATATTCGATAAAACATTTTGAAATCAGTTTGATTAACAGTCTATGAACATTTTATTTTTATTATACCTTTTTCAATTGTTCTTAAACTCATCATGGGCAATTTGTTACTGTCTCATTCTAACATAACAGTTTCAACCGAGTCAAAAATGTTGGTAAAGCACGTGAATGACGTCATTTAAAACAGTTACGTCACCGTTACAATTCAAATTTCCAAACGGAATTTACAACAAAAGCTCGCTCTGAGAAACGTTGTATGAAAAAATACTCGGGAGGAAATTTCAACAGCCAAAGATAGTTCCGGAAATTTAGAGTGATATAATGCATTTAGATCACGCACAAATCCTTCTTTGTGTATAGAAGAGAAATTGTCAATAGTGTTAGAATTATGAATTAATCATCGGTAAGAAAAGATGACCGTGCGGATTCTCGATCTCACGACCGTTTGATATATAGCTCACGTCGTCACCGTCTATAGCATTTCATAGTTCTATGCAATGAACTATCCTTTGAAATACGACCCTGGGTTCGAACCGACGACCCCTAGGTATATAGCCATCATCCATTCCAACAGTACTATACCATGAGCAATCTTTGATCTCAGTGAAAGTGATAAAATCCGATACGACCCTGGATTCGAACCCACGACCCCGGGAGTGTTATAGCCATCATCGTCACCGACAGTTCTTTACCATAAGCTACTTTTAACCTCATGGAAAGTAGTAACACGAATACGATCCGGGATTCGAACCCACGACCCCTTGATTGATAGCCATGTCGTTACCCACAGTACTATACCATTACCCATCTTTGATTTCATTGAATGTGATAACACGGATACGACCCGGTATTCGAACTCTCGATCCTGGGGTTGATATAGCCATCATCGTAACCGAAAATACTATACCATAAGCCATCATGATCTCATCAAAAGTGGTAACACGAATACGATCTAGAATTCGAACCCACGACCCCTTGATTGATAGCCATCATTGTAACCGAACGTACCGTACCATGAGCTATCTTTGATCTCAATGAACGCGATAACACGAATATGACTCGGATTCGAACCCACGACCCCTTGATTTATAGCCATTGTCGTAGCCGAAAGTACTATACCATGAGCCATCTTTGATCTCGTTGAAAGCGATAATACGGCTACGACCCGGGATTCGAACCCACGACCCCGCAATTGATAGCCATCATCTTTACCTACAGCACTATACCATTACCCATCATTGATCTCAATGAATGCGATAACACGTATACGACCCGGGATCGAACTCACGACCCCTTGATTGATAGACATCGTCGTTACCGACTATCGGGTTTCCATTGTTCTATACCATGAGCCATCTGTGAGCTCATTGCAAGTGGTAACACGGATACGACCCGGGGTTCGAACTCACGACCACGGGATTGATATAACCATCATCGTTAACTACAGTACTATAGTATATACCATGTCCTATCCATTATGTCATTGAACGTGATAACACCGATAACAATATGGCCTGATCTAGAGTCGTCTCATCCATCAGTAACCCTTAACCCTTTACCACATAAAACAAATCTACAACAGACAACCGAAAATATGAATAATCTCTATTGATGAAAGTAGTTTTGTTGAATAGTGTTTAAAACATTGTGACAAATGGAAAAATTTGTTCATTGTTGCAATTTCCTCTTTTGTCACAATGAGTCGTCTGCTTTTGAGGCGTCAGTAAGTGTCTGTAAGAGTTAACCATTTACCTGATATATAGTATTTAAACTCTTTTGATTTAGAAAAAAAATATTTGAGAAAAAAAAATGCAGCATGTGGCAAAACAGTGTATCATTTTGATAGAGTTTGAAAACGAATATGGGAAAATGTTGGGCATTTCTTTTTAAATGCCGTAAGTATAAGGAAACATGATTATATTAAGCAGGCGGTGACGTATTTTGTTTCAACATGTATTTAGATTATTTTTTAATTGAACAATCAGTACTTCTTATAAGCACAGATATATCTCTGCATCTAGAAGTTAAAGCGACAAGCAGCTCATGTCGATGTAGAGCAATTTGAGCTTCATATCTTTCGAGGGCCTGAGTGTTGGACAAGAGTTCCAAATTATGGCGAACATAAGTTGCATATGTATTTATGTCAAATTTATAAAACTTGAGGTAACTGATAGAAGAAAGTCACCAATAGTCATATTAAAATATGAGCATTTAACAATCGGACATTTGTTTTCGTAGGAAATAATTGTCTTCAGATTACACTTATTGCCTAAATGGCAAAACAAACGAGCTCTTTGGTAGCCATGTATTTTGACCATTCCATAATAATGAAAGCATCTTGGTTCCTTTCAAATACGAGCCAATATGTTCGAAGACTATTCTTTAAAGTTTCCACGTGGGCATAATGGGTAAAACTCCTCTAGTGGTCATGTTTATTTACCAATCATAATGCCTTGAAGGAATCTGGTAGATAGTTACCCAAAAATCGTATCTATAAGACTATTTGGAAATACGCCCAACAGTTTCACGGGAGAATCTTTTTAAAGATGATACTAACATCATATTAACAAAAATCCCCCGTCCTGGCTGTCATGTATTTTATTAATCAGGATGACATGAAGACATGGAGGAATCTTGTAATGTATCTCACAAGGAGTATTACTATAACAGTATTAAAGATCAGCTAAAAGTTTTGAAGGACACGTTTTCTTTCGGGTAGCCAAGAAAAACCAGAATTCAGCATGATTTAACAATGTGAAGGACTTAATGGGGTGTTATCTCTGACGTGTTATAGAGGAGAAGTCGTATGAAGCTAAAAGTTACCGGACCGACAGACACCCGAACGACGGACAATTCACCACGATATAACCATATATATTCTTGAATCTTTTCTCGGGCATACAAACAACAACAATGGTGAAACCAGCTGCACTTAAGCAGATGGTTAATGCAGGTAGAAGGTATCAGGATGAATAAGCGTACCATCACCGTCATGTTCAAAACAGTGTACAAACCACAACTAGATATATTAATAGATATAAATGACACGATCTTAAGTAGTTGGTTAAAACGAAGTTTGACCAGAGGGACCCGGTACTGTCCCTAGCATACTTACATTATCTACTCCACATGGCGAGTGAGATTATGGTATAACAACCATTGACCAATGACGGAACTGCTTAATGTGGTTTTGAAAACATTGTTTTAAAGGAGAAATCGTTTACATAACTAGCAGTTACTCCTTTTTCTCACACTGTTTCCAACATTTAAGCAAATGTTACTCATAGTCGTCTTGATATAGCATGTTTTCATTAGCTGTATATACATGTATAGACTTGTTTTCTGTTTTGTAGACACTCAAAATTACTGAAAGTCCTTTTGTGTTTGATAACGTTTCCTCTGCAGCAGACAAATCAAGAATGCAAGGTAGGAAAAAAAGAAGTTGTTCATCATATGCAATTTCTTCTGTTACCTAATCAGGGGCGTGCCTACACATGTTTTTTCAAAATGGCCCCAAAATACAGCTGCGGCGATAGACATCTGCGTAATGTATCGACCAGATCAGCCTGCGCTGTCCGCGCAGACTGATCCGGCCGACACATTCCGTCTTAGGGGGATAGATGTATAGAGTAGTGATTCCTGAAACAGAAAATCCACAGGAGGCAAAAAGTGTCTATCCGGGTAAGCCTGTGTGGCATGCTTAGGCTGATCCGGGTCGATACTTTACGCAGAGTCCACAATGTTGATTTTCTCACGAGACGGCCTACACATTGATTATTGCAAAGCTACGCCCCTGCTAATGTGTTCTTCTCATTTACTCTCTTCTTCAGATGATTTTACTATGGAAAGATCTCAATATGGCTTATTACTTATTGAGTTTGTGAGATGTTTCGGCATTCATTCCTTATAATGAGCAATGTCTCCTTTTTCAACACTCTTTTCCTCTCTTTTCGTCTCAAATAGAAAAAAAAAATTGTTCGGAGAGATTTTCTATATTTCCGTTAAATGTGTTCAAAGTCGTCTGCTGCAGAGTTGTTATGTGTTGAAAAGGGTTAAATATGCACTCAATTTTGACAGGACATTTAATCTGCATCGCTGACTATCCAGTTTGATTGACTGTACTGAATAACCTTATCAACAATCGGTGGGGTTTTTTCCATTCAAATTGAACAAAATTAACAATGGTAAAACATGAATATATATTGAGATAGTAATAACCTTTTAAACCGGGTAGCTGTTACGAAACAATTAACCAACGTTCGACAAAAAGGATGACCTAATGCATCCGCGGATATTAAGTACTGATGCGAGCCTCTAAATACGCACACATTTACTAGAATATCGTGGTTTGACAAGCCATTAAGATGCCTTCTCCTCTATTATTTCACTCTAGAACGTCTATATATACATGTGATACCAACATGTGATACAATAAGGTCATTTATCGCCTGACGCCCGCTGTTCAAATAAAACTTCTACTTGTTAAACGCACCCTTACTAAATGACATTTTAATAGGTACGAAACTGTACCAAACACAGCCAGACTTGACCATGCGTTGTAAATAAGGAGTGTATTAACATCATTGGGCCACCCACTCCTACCTGCCGTCGGTCAATAAACCCCTTCCCATATACAAGAAATCAACAGCAGATTATTTTGGAAAAATCTACGTAAATAAAGGTATGCATATTGAATAAAGTTGAAAACGTTATGGCAAATTGGAAAAAAAACACTTTTCTTTACGAGCAATTTAATCCGTTTACCACAATGTTTTCAAATGGCGTATGCTGCAGGGGCGTCAACATGTGTCTTCATATTGGAAAATGGTAAATATGATATCTGAACCCAGTCAGGCAGAAGGGGGTCTTTTTTACATCTCTGTTCCGGCATCTCATACATGTATATCGGCTTAAAAGCACAAGGGCTACACCTGTAGGTTTTCATCTGTGTTTAGAGTTTTATCAGTGACTTAATATGTAAGTGAACAGTAAATGAACAGTGACGTCTCCGGTCAGACCGTATGGATGGACACGCTCGTCTGAGTTTTCACTGTTCGTGTGATATAAATCACCTCATATGTTATCTTGTCAGTCCTAAATTTAGTTTAATTTAACCCTTTCCCATATGTAGACGCTTTCTGACGCCTATGTAGCAGACGAAATTTGAAAACTTTGTGACAAAAGAAGAAATTGCTTAAAACAAGCAATTTCTCCTTTTGACACAATGTTTTCGACTCTATTCCGTAAAAACGCGTCCATTTAGGGAGATTTTCAATATTATTGTCGAGATGTTCTCAAAGTCGGCTGCTGCAGATGTATTGTATGTGGGAAAGGGTTATTGAATTATCCCTGGTATGAACAAAGATGCTCACTTATACACGAGGAAATTGTATTCAAAATATCATTGGAAAAGTAGCTGTCGCCATGTGTATAAGGCAGATCCCGGTGAATGTAACGTGAAGACATACTCGATGCATTTAACTATTTCCTTAGCAAGCTGTATTTGACATCTCTGATTGATTTAATGATTCGATTTTAACGCCGTTTTCAAAAGTATTTCAGTTTTATCACGGCAGACAGTTTATCAGTCGGTTGCAAAAACAACGCGGGCTGTCAATCTAGGGGTTGTGAGTTCGAACCCAAGCTCGTCCATTATTCATGCTGACGTTTGATAAAAGTCAATGCGACAAGCGTCATTCGTCTTCCACCAATGGGCTAACAGTCTATGTGGAAGAGCAGCCAATTGCTTGAAAAGACTGTTGTGTAGAGTACTAGTGTGAGAAAACCAGAAAACACATGGGAAGGTGAAATGACCGCCGTGATATGACTGAACAATTATTGAAAACGGCGATAAACCTGCAACAATCAATCAATACCCAACGTTTGATTTCTAGCTTTCTGGCATCTGTTCTCGACCAAACATTCCCAGGATACCGGCTACTATCCCAAAAAGACGATTGGAGGAAGACGAATGACGCTTGTCACAATCATTTTTGTCCACCATAGGAAATAATCAATGACCAAGTCGGGGCTCGAAATCATAACCCTGAATTTAAAGCTCTCGTCGATACCTAGTGAGCTAGCAGGGGAGGTGGCTAGACTTTTGAGGCAGACGGTATTTCAATACATTATGAGAACATAAGAAAAGAAGCTGGTCTAATAAACAAGTTCTCCTCTTTCCGAAACTTTAAGAATTCTGTATCAATGTCAGCATTAAAGGTTTATTTTGTCATAGTATTTTACAAAGCGCCGAGGGAAGTCGTCATTCGTATAACTTCTGACAAGTACTCTAAGGTCATGGCACTCTGCTAGTTTATACACATAAGTTATTGATCGACGAAATAAAGATGCTATGCTTGAAATAGACCCTTTTGTCGTGTTGTTTATCTGCTGTTTAACTTTCAAATCTTATGAAGAGACAGGCTGGGTTCACCCTTTGTCTTTCTTTTCCAACGAAGTTTTCTTAGATTCAATAATGTTGAAATTGGTGAAATGCTGGTATAAATAAAGACATACAAAAATATGTCAACACGTTTTAATGTTTTTCTTTGTGGACAATGCAAAATAAAACACCTTATCTGATATATACGCCTTAGTAACTAACAAATTAAAAACATTTGTAGACAGAGATATACAAAAATCTGGGTTACATGTACATAAAGCAACTGGGCCGTGTTGATAATGTCTGTTATCACCAAACCAACCCCAGTTTCAATTATGATTAAAACTTGAATGGTAATAACTGATCAATTGTTGAATTGTTATAACTGATTATTTCTTGAATTCCATTCAAGTGTGGACTATATTTATACGGAATATTGCTTTTAAGTTCGCGTAATACCAATGGGTAGTCTAAAGGCTTCGTTTATCCTCATTGTGGTTTTAGCAGGTATGTTACTTAATTCTATGACATACCCGTAAAATATATCCCCGATATAGTTTGTTTTGTTTTATTGGGGTTTTACGCCGCTTTCAACATTATTTCAGTTATATCACGGCGACAGTTCACTTAGTCATGGTCCCTGGGTAAACAAACCAGTACTAGGCTTGGAAATGTGCTTTGCACTCCACCATGACTGGCACCGATATAGCCGATAATGATCGCCTCCTAAGCATATCTGTGAAATCATTGTGGTGAAAGAAGAATTTTATTACTCATGATGAGCAACTTCTCGTTTCCCAACTTTGCATATAATCTGTACTTATTCACCCATGTGTTTTACAAAGAAGACTATACATTCTGTTAACCTTTTCCCACATACAATAAATCTGCAACAGATGACTTTGAAAATGTCTACTCAAAAATAGGGAAAATCTCTATATTTGTAGGCATAATTACTGAAAAAAGTCGAAAACGTTGTGGCAAAAGGAGTCACAATGTTTTCAAAGCGACGTCTGCTGCAAACGCGTCAAATAGCGTCACATGTGGGAAAGGGTTAACTATATAATCCCGAGCCGTGTAATACGAACACCGACTTTCGAGTGTCTGGGTGTTTTGGTGGATGGGAAAGGGGGGATTTGAAATAATGTAATTGTAGTGCGGGTATTGTTTGGACATAACCCTTTTCCAGGATGAATAATTTCTCCTTTTCCCATAATGAATATAATATGTACCTTTTCCTCCATGTTATTTTCAAAGCAGACTTTACATTCTGTAAATAATATAATCAAGAGTCACGTCACACGACAATCGACTTTCGTTCTTTGTAATCAAAGATCATTCCAAGCATAAAGTATAATTGTAAAGTGAATGGTGTTTGACCGTAATTCCTAGGATGCGTATAAGACAATATCGTTAGTAGCCTAGATTCTTATTAGACTGCGCAGAGTCATAAGTTAATCTGAATCTCCTCTGGACGCATATTCCCATGGGTTGGTTGTCGCGTGACATGCTCATATCAGCCCTGTGTTCAATGAAAGGTTACTATAGGAAACTGTAGCCAATCAAATAGTGATGTGTATACACCCTGGTCACCTGCCAATGGAAAATCTCCGAAAGTTGTTTATTGCCGTTTTACGCCATTTCAGCATGATATCAGTTAAATCACGGCGATATTTCTTTTTTCACGATCCATGGGGTACTAGGCTAGGAAATATGCCTTGCCCAATGGCACTCAACCACGACCGCCTCGACTGGGGATCTAACCCCTCGGTTACAGCGGGTACCTACCTCCGAATGTCCATCATTTCAGACTAGGGTCATTGTCACGTCCTATGTTAGGACTGCCAAACATACAACTATAATCTGTACATTGCTATCAGAATCTAAAGTAAAATAATTGCCCATAATCTTATGTACTCCTTAACATGTATAAAGTATCGCATAACTTACAAGAGAAGAGACTAATGTTTGGCAAATCTCATTTTCAACAAATCTCATTTTCAACAAATATCTTTCAATGGCATCAAAGTCTTCTTTTGCATGAACAAAATGAATTGTTATAAATGTAGCTTGTGTTACGTAATTTAAAAATCATGTAGTTACACTATCAATATTTTCTTACCTTTCAGTGAACAACTTTTCTGTTACCAAAGGAGAACCAATCAACTGTACAGCGGTTCTGGACGCCACAGATATTCGTACAAACCCTTTAGGCTGTGACTTTAACTCGAATACATGTGGTTATAAACTGAGCGGACTCTGGAAGAGAAACAGCGCTTATAGTTATCATGGAATCTCCATAACGTCTGGTCTAAGTAAGCAAATTGCTATGTATTAAGATGATATTTGAAAAATATCAAATTTCAAATTGTGTAACGACTTTGACAGAGCTTTATTAAATAAGATACACTAGGTCAGCATTTACAAAAAAAAAAAAAATGAAAATACAGTTGAATCGCAATAACTCGAATTTGGTACCATTCGAATATATGTACATTTTGATCAGAAAACACATTTGTAATGTAATCGTCGGATCATTACTCTAGAGTGTGTTGATTGTTTGCTTACGAACATTAATCAGACTGTTTTACTTGACCATTTTGAGCGTAATTGACATGGACTAACTGCCATTTATTTCGTTTTATTAGAAGCCATCTAAAATGTCTCCGTTGAATTGATGTATGTACCTAGATCACATCGATATTTTTCATTTTGATATTTACTTTCAGATAAATCCCCATTTGTAGTATATGATAGAGTAGACAATGCTGTCCAAAAACCGTCAATAATCTCCTCACCAGAACTCAAGCCTGGATCCTATTGTATATCTTTCTGGATTTACAGCGTTGGTATCTATCAAGACTTGGATATCAAAACATCAACAGGAAAGAATGTAACTGGTGAGATAAAGGGGGCTATCAAATCGGGTTGGATACGACATATAGTCTCAGTGAACGAAAGTGTTCCATTTAAGGTATGTTCAGTTTATCATCAAAGATCAAAGTACTGGAAGGTGCGTGTAGATATGTTTTAGGGTTACTATCGGTTACTATCGGTTGGCACATAAGGTATCATACATTGTATATATGTTCTAAAATGTGTTTTAGACTTACATCACCTATTAATATACTAAAATAACTTTTCGCAGTTGTTAAGTTGATTAAATTTGTAAATATAATTAAATTCAAGATGAAAATATATCTGATACATAAAAGCTGTAACTTTAATTGGTTGATGACGTGTTTTGATAGTGGCAAGTCGTTCATCTGACGTTGTCGAAATTATTCAACGTAACTGCAAACTGCAAAGTTCCCAGAACTACAATATTTGCCGCCCCTGTCGGTAATTTTGATAAGCATTTTCATTTATTTCGAAACTAGAATAGTGCTAGAAAGATCAAATCAAATATCATAACACAGCTACATGTATATGTACAAAATAATTAAATCCACAATTTATTCATTCAGATAAAACCAAATCTTTAACGAAATTATGGTTGTCAAAATAAATTCTTTGTATTTGATGATTGTTATCATTTATTTTTTAGTATTGGTCTATTAAAGGTGCTGAACTCCAAGAAATATATATTATAGTCAAAGTTTTAAAACTGTTCAAATGTTGTCTTGAAATATCAGAATTATTATCTGGGATGAAATTAAAGTAATAATTTCACTTTCCAGTACCATAAACATCTAAATATTGATCGTGTATGCTTCACTTTTACTAGGTAGACATACACAGTTAGCCAAGTTCTGTATATTTTCATGACTTTCAATTAACAGGTTTTCAACATTTACTGCAAAAATTGTTTTGAACTACTTATTACTTACTGTGTTGTCACTACACTACTAGCAATATTTGCAGAAGTTTGAACATTTCAAAATTCTGATCTGCATCTGGAGTTCAGCACCTTTAATGCTAATCAAATTTGCCTATCAAAATGGCAATAGAGGTCATTACTGTAGTTCTATGAACTACATTTGTATGTATTCCGTCATCAACTACTTGTCGTAATGTACATACTGTTACAGAAAGTAGTCAAGTGTGTTATTATTCGCCGGGCAGAAGCCCGCGACTTCTATTTTTAATAGGTTTTCGGAAATGACATGGGAGGGGGGGGGGGGGGGGGGGGGGTGGGTGGCGGGTTATTATTATATATATTTTTTCTAAATGTCTTGATCATATAACAATTGCGTTTGTTTAAAAACACTAAGTTATGACACATCTAAAATGAAATAAATATTCCGATGTTTTAAGTATGTGCAGTTTCTTTATTTTGACTGGCATTTACGTTTTTGTGTTTTATTTACGAAGACAAAACAGTCCCTATTAGCTAGACTGAGATACTTTATGTTCATAAACAATGTAATCAAAAGGCGATAACTACAAACCTTTACGTCGCACAGTCTAATTTGTTTACATACGCGCACCTGCTTGCAGCAGACTATCGATATAAAAATCACGTCGAATTCTCCTTTTAATAGATGAGTATCAACATAAACTGGTAACAGAAACAAAAATAAGAAATATTTTGTGAAAATATGTCTCAAATATAAGCCTGTTTATCGGTCGTGAACGTCGAAACGCCTTTTCCTCAGTTCGTGACCTAGTTTCATATTGACAAAATGTAAAGCGAAGTAACCGGAAGTAGAATGTAAATTTAGAAAAGTGACTTGTTTATGCAGACAAAAAATGTCGCACGACAAATTAATTTCTTAAACGTCACGAAACGAGTGCATGGGTCGAATGTAGGAGAAAGAAAGATACTATAGAAATGCTTTTTTTCTCTCGAATGCAGTGGAATAAAACATGCACTAAAGCTTTGCCTGATTTTTTATTCACTTTCTTATATTGTATGCATCAACGATTTAGATAAACAATTTAGCTGACATGTTGTTTCAAGTGTGGTCTACTTTTTAAACATATGAGGATACATTTTAACATCTGTGAAATATTTATTATAATTATTAAAAAGGAGGAAGCTCATGTCTTCAGCAATTTAACCGTTTTCTCAATGTTTTAAGCGTTTAAAGGTTTTCATTGTTGATTCAGACATGGAAAGGGTTTAATAGCTTTTTATTGGATGTAGATTTAAATCCCAAAATTTATTTGTTGTGGTTTTATTGACAAATACAAAACATCCAAAATCCTGACCAAAAGAAATCCTGAAATTTGTAGATCTATGTGGAAATTCAAAAATCCTGGAATTAGTCCTTATGAAAACATTATGTGTATGTTTAGACTAATGAAAGTCAAGAATACATGTGTGTTAAAAAATAAATCAATGCAGTCTTTTCCGGCGACATTGATGCCTTGCATCAACTTTCTCTTGTTAATTTATTAAAGAGGTTCGGTAATAAATAATGCTTGTTCAGTATCCAGTTAATCCTAGTCCGGTACCAGGAGTACTGTTGTTAAATTAGTATGTGTGACATGAACCAACAATGGCGAATAAATTGGTCCCCTCCCTTATATTTCGCTATCTCATGATAATAAATTAGTAAATGTACACTTGAGTGACTTGATCTTCGTAAACTCTACAGCGGACCAAAACAACTTGATGTTTGGAAACAACACATAGATAATGAAGCAAACTACTTACGGAGAACCTGTTTGGTCCACAACAAAATTTCTCTTTTGATTCACAATGTCCAAAAGGCGCCTATATTATAGTGTATGCCTGACCTGATAATGGTAGGGGCATGTGTCCAAACTACTATGTATCATAGAAATTAAATTAATAATAAAAGTAACTATTTAGACCAAAACAATTATGTGCAGATTGTTCAAACACTACGTTGTTCGGTAAACTCGCATACATCAGATTAAATATTAAACTACATGTGCATTAACACAAGAAGAAGCACATTTGAAGCTTCTTGCAAAACGTGTGTACTTACATGTACATCTGATTCAACGAAGGATCAAGCCAGCATATAAACGTGTATGCAAAAAGTATCGCCGCAACTTCAAGTGACTTTTGGTATGCTATAGATATACATACAGCAAGTGAGTTAACTTCTAGGGAAATGCTTGAAATGCAGCTCCAATCGTTTAACTCGCATATCGAGGGCTTGGCGTGAAACGGTTGTAACTAAAAACCTATTTTGAAAACCCTGGTTAAGGAATAATTTTAACCCCTTTGTAAACAATGCAAATTTAGGTGCCATTGCTCAGAACGAGCAATGGCACCTAAATTTCCATTGTTTACCAAGAAAAATGATTTAACGCTTTTAAAGACTTTATTGCGAGGTGATTAACCTTGGTAACAAAATACCAATTTTAGTTACAACCGTTTCACGCCAAGCCCTCGATATACCGCCTTAGATGTTGACGCGGTAATGCAATAAGACACATTTATACTTAACTCGACTCATATGGTGTTTTATTCGTATTTTTCACTTTACAGATCGAGTTTCAACATGTACAGCATGTTGGCTTTCTTACAAGGTATGATACCATGGGGATTGACGATATACATATAGGTCAGTGATAATTATTCAATTGTCCAGTCTATCAAACCTCTATCAAAGAGGATGATTTAAAAAATATCATTATAAAACCCTTTCCCATGTTCAATAAATCTACAGCAGACGACTATGAATCCTAGACAAAAATATGGAAATGTCCGAAATTAAAGAGGAATTATTAAATGTAGTTGAAGCATTGTGAAAAACGGAAAATGGCTCATTATGAGGGATTTTCCCTTTGCCATATTGCTTTCAATTATATTTAACTAGGATTATACTTTCATTAAGCGTCAGTATGTGGGAAGGATAAAATAATGTTTATAAGGAAAATGTAACTTGAGGGAATATTTGAAGTTTTGAAACCGAGTCGAAGACATTTTTTGAAAGGACCAATCGCTCAAGTAGTGCAATATTTCACCTCTACCATTGTTTATGGAATAATCACCATGTTATCCAAGCATTCTTTAGATTTCAGAGGATCTGTTTAATTCTCAACCATTACTTGCATACAGACGTTTTCTGAAGCCTCTGCAGCAGACTATTTATGAAATCATGGTGGTAAAATGTGAAAACGATCATTTCTCCTTTTATGTCAATGTTTTCAACTCTATCCAATGATTAAACTTTCTTTTGTAGACTTTCAACATATTTTTAACAAGACATTTTTGATAAAATCTGCGGCAGATTTGCCTTATGTATGTTGAAAATGGGGGTTAAAACACGGGACATTAACCTTTACTATGGAATAAACGAGTCATAGAGAAATACACTTCGCTCTCTGGTTTCTGATTTCGTGTTGGAATTTGGAATCAATTGTTCAGAGTCCATGTACACTGTATTCCGTTTCATTCATATAGGTGCAGCAAATTAACTTTATTTTCCAACATAAGCCAAACATTTGCCAAATTATACAAAGACACACAGCTGCAATAGTTATAACCATGTGTAAATCATTTAGTCAACTCTTATAAATTCAATCATTTTATCTCTTGTGTTCTTGAATCTGAACCTTGTGTTATATAGCATGTATTTGTATATTTCAGTTCCAACGTCTACCAGTGGAAACACCAATACTGGTACGTAGTGGTATCATCAGACAACTTGGTTGAATATCTAGAAACATTCCATATTTAGTGAACAGGGTGTTGTAATCCTTTCACTCTTGCAGATTTATTCTTCTTCGAAATTATTGTGGCAAAAGGAGAAATAACTCGTAATGAACAAATTCTCCCTTTTGCACAATGTTTTCAACTCATTTAAAGAGAAATTCCACATTTTCGCAGAGGTGCTTTCAAAGTCGTATGTTACATATTTGGTATTTGTGGGAAATAGTTACATTTGATCGTGGAAATGATTACACCTAACTGTCAATCTAGAAGATAAACTATAATAGTCAGCCTATATATGATGTATGTGTTTATATAATATACAAGAGAAAGTTGATGCAACGCATCAATGTCGCCGGAAATCCATATTGCAGTTATGCATAACACTTACATTATAGTAGTTGAAAAAAACAGTTATCAACTGAGGGGCATATTGGAACATCAGCATCAGGGGTGGGGTCAAGTGAAAATGTATCATAACTTGCATTTTTTTGTCAACGAAGTGAATTTCCTTCATTGAAATGTAATTGAAGTCTTTCATTGTTTATGATCAATCTCCATTCTAAGGTAGGTTGACCATACACACAGCTAATTATTGATCATAAACAGGAAATGAGTAATCTTGCCAATCATTGGTCTACTCATGTTTAAAATTATATAATGATGAGCGTCCTTGTGTCAATGATGCATAACAGTATGCAAATCGCAAGCAAAATGCGTGTATGGAATCTAATGACACATTTAAAATTGTCAAGGACGAAATAATTGTGTACGAAAGACCCGATTCGTTTCTTCTTCGCATAGTTGTCGTTCTTTACACTCTCTTTATAGGCAGAGGGTGTGTTTTAAAATGATATAATGATGAGCGCCTTTGTGGCCATGATGCATAACAATATGCAGATCGCGAGCAAAATGCCTTTAGGGAATCTAATAACACATTTAAAATTGTCAAGGAGTGTTCATTCAAAGTATTTTTTATATACTCAGTCAAACAGGAAACGATACCTAGAAACTTGTACACTTCATTTCTTCTCTCTATGACACTTTTCTGAAATATTTTTTTAATTTAATGGTTAACAACCATTTAAATAAAATTTCATAACATCAGTAGAAAACTATCAATACTGGCAGATTATTTGCTGCTGTAACAACGATCATGCAAAAACTCAATTCACAAGTAATCAGTATCTGGAATGTCCATGTTCGGCAAGCCTATTTCTCACCGTTTGAGCACATATTCTGGCATTGGTACTCGTTGCCGGCAAAGATCTGTTACGTAGATGTGACGTCCTCATATAGCGGTCTTGCGCAGGGGTCGTTACTCGCGGCCTGCCATATCTATGGCGATCAACTGTGCCAAGTGTTCGATAACGACCTGCCAGACGAGATATTGTCACACGCGACACACCAAAACGTGCAGCGACGTCACCATGACGTGCACCTGCCTGTAGCATACCAATTTCCCGATTACGTTCATCAGTAGACAAACGTGGCATACTTGTTACGAAAGAAACCGGATAAGTAATGTGTTTTTCTTCAACTGTACTTCAACCCTTACACAAATCAATATTCACGTAAACTCAACATGTACCATGTACCTCGTACCCCGTGTAGCACGTGGAAATCTAAAGCTAGGTCGTTTACTTAAATTCTTCAATGAATTTAGCTAATCCCTATGATTTACATGTACGAACTATAACCACTTAATTCCATTTAACTGTCAAGAATATTTACTTATTTTTAAAGAAATAATTGAAATATTAATATGGTATCGTTTCTTATTTGAGTGAGTATATTAAAACCAGTTTTATCTCAGTTAGTTCTTTTCTTCATTTGTTTCGAACCAATTAAACATTTTAAATCACCTATAATTAACTATGTGTAAGTGAGTGTAAAGAACGGCTCTCTGCAAAGGAGATTTATCTACGCAGTCGGTATTCGGTGGTCACTTGATCAACATATTTAGCTTAGAAACAGTTCATATTTTAGATATACATGGATAAACAGTATTAAATACATTCTCCACAAATCAAGACTTCTCTTTGAACATGAAAATAACATTCAGTAAGTTAAAATTGCTATTAAAAGGAGAATTCGACGTGATTTTTATTTCGATATTGACACATAACAGTCTGCTGCAAGACTAATAGGGACTGTTCCGTCTTCGTAAATAAAACAAAACAACATAAATGCGAATCTATATAAAGAAACTGCAAATACTTATAACATGGGAATATTTATTTCATTTTAGATGTGTCATAACTTAGTGTTTTTGGCCAGGGGCTTTAGCCCCTGGTCATAGTAGTAATACCATTTCTTTCGGAGTTGGCAGCCTGCCAATTGCTGTTAGCACCAAACAACGCATGAGAAACTGCGCGAGAAAAATAGTTCTTCATGGATTCAACAAAACTGCATTTAAAAGGTTAGGATCTCCCCCATAAATATAATTTAATGTTGTTGGAACATCAGTGAAAAAAGGCGTGAGTACTCCAATATAAGTTTAAGAAATGCTTTAGAAATTAATGCGCGTTGAGGTCAAATATGGACGCTTGTTAACATTATTAACATTCGCGAAAAGGAACGGAAAAACGGAAATAAGTCACGTGAAATATACAGTGGCGGAATAACCGGGGACCGTAGGGCCCGGCCAGCGCGTCGAAAAATCCAACCTTCCAGCAGCCCCCAGGCCGTCAGCACTGCAGTGCTTTTATTAAACAAACGCAATTGTAATATGTTCAAGACATTTAAATTTGTTTTTTTCTAATAATAACTCTCCATCCATGTCATTTCCGAAAAGCTGCGGGCTTCTGCCCGGCGACTAATTATAATTAATACAATAAAACATTTCCGAAGAAAGCATTGTAATACCAAACATATCATTTTCATTGTTCATAACATAATGAAAACCAAAAGAAAACTGGTTTATTGATGTGAGCCAAATTTTTATCATGTTTTCTGAAATAGTTTTGAAAAATAAATGTTGACACAATTAGCCAATATCTAAATATATGCGATCTAAAGAACGAGCATTCCCAACCATCTATTTTCATCTATATGCACGTGTGTGTTATGTATGAATGTGTGTTTATATAAATAAAGATGACCGTTACAACATCAAATGTGATAGATATATATAAAAATCGATGATGGTTCATTATCAAAAGCGTTACCTTCATCATGAAACCAAAGTGTTTTTAATCCAGATTGTTTTAAATGAGTGCATGTACTTGTGCTCCTTTTCCATTGTGGTATGATAATGTTGAAATTTCACGCCTGATTGAACTTCACTGTTTATTTTCATGTTTGATAACGCAAGCAACAGCAATTTTCATTTATAAATATTAGGTAAAGATGTATAAAGACCTATGTTTACCTTCTGTTACAGCTTGTGCACAAGGTATTGGAACGCCCAGTGTCGGTACTTGTGATTTTAACAAAGATAACTGTGGATATACAGTACAGGGACATTTCACTAGACATACAGGGAGGTTTGATTATGGTGGACAAGATATACCGCAAGGTCACGGTAAGATATTTGTAATTTTAACAAAGATAATTGTGGATATACAGTACAATGACATTTCACTAGACATACAAGGCGGTTTTATTACGGTGGATATGTTATACCGCAAGGTCATGGTAAAATACTTGTGATTTAACAAAGATAACTGTGGATATAAAGTACAGGGATATTTCACTAGACCGAAAGGAGGGTTTGAATATGGTGGACAAGTCATACCACAAGGTCATGGTAAGATACTTGTAATTTTAACAAAGATAACTGTGGATATACAGTGCAGGGACTTTTCGTTAGACAGACTGGGAGGTTTGATTTAGGTGGACAAATTATTCCACAAGGTCACGGTAAGATTCTTGTAATTTAAACAAAGAGAACTCTAGATATACAGTACAGGAACATTTCCCTCGACATACAGGGCGTGTTTGAGTATGGTGGACAAGTTAAACCACAAGGTCACGGTAAGATACTTTTGACTTAAACAAAGAGAACTGTGGATATACAGTACAGGGACATTTCACTAGACAGCCATGGAGGTTTGGTTATGGTTGATAAGTTATTCTGCAAGGTCAAGGTTAGATTAAGATCAAAGGATTGGACATGCAATAGAAAAGAGGCAATTCCTAGAAATCAGCTTGCACTTTTATTCCTACGTGTGTGCTAAGTCACTCTCGCTTTGTTGTAACACACAACGTATTTTAACACAAATTGTAATATTTTAAGTAGTCGAACTAGGTCATGATCACAAATGACACTATTAAATGTCACAATTGTAATGCCATATATAAGGAAAAAGTAATGCCATGTTAAAATATAAGATAGCAAACATTTTTTAATTTTGTAATAATTATGGTGAACCATTTATGGTTCTAGAATTATCATAAATCATTTGCAAATTTTCTTGAAACGAGTTGTAATTATATCAGTACCATACGATTTGTATTTTCAGACAACAGTTCCTACATTGTTTGCAATTGGCAAAAGATCGGTCCGTCAGTCAACAACACACTGACTTCACCTGAGATCAAACCAGGCACCTACTGCATGACATTTTGGCATTATATGACTGGTACATCTGTTGCCTTATCAGTGTTCACATCAACAGGAACAACACTGTTTGCTAACATCAAGGATAAGGAAACGACACATGACTGGACTCAAGTTTCCGTTTCCATAACCGAAAATAAGCCATTTAAGGTAACCAATTATTTTATGAAGTGATTGTTATTTTGTCTTCTGTCTTCTAGTTTTGGTTATTTTAAACTATACACCACAGCTGTATTCTGCCATCTTACCTGGTTAACCATCTGAGATCTTACTGATAGATATTGCACTAAGATCGGTGGTGACTGTATTGAACACACTTGATTAATTTAACGGCGATCATCGTTTGTTCACAACTGCTGCGCTAAGAAGTAAGTAGGTTAGTGCTTTCTTTTGAAATGGTATCACATTTTTTATTGTATAAACTTGAATACTTCAGCCCTTTTTAAAAACTGGTAAAACCATATTATTTATATTTACAGGTTTTGTTTGAAATGTTGAGAGCAACAGGATTTTTCTCATTGATACAGACGATCGGACTGGATGACATTCGAATAGGTAAATATATTACTAAATATTGAGATATACCAGGCCACGACTTTAAGGTTTTAAAGATACATGACTATTGTGTCCATACCACTTACACGCACAGTATTTACAGGACCTTGACACATTTACAATAGGATAGTTGAGTGATCAAATAACATCATGTTATTGCTATTATTTTGTTACTAGTTCTATGATCAGTTTATCTTAACTCCAGCATATCTTTTAATATATAAAGATATTTCACTGCACTTCAATCTTTATTTTTTCAAATTGGATTCACTGTTTTATATTTTGTTTCAAGATAAAGTTCGATACCTTACAGTCGAATTCAACGGAAGCTTCAACATGTCTGGAAAACACCTGTGTCGTGTCCGTGTTAGCGATTAAGATGACCATATAACTATGCCGAGTTTAATATATCTATAGGTGCTACCTATTTACGAAAAAACGCAAGATAATTATAAACAAGAATTAAAGAGCATACTTTGGCCATAAAAAAGGATTTATAAGTAATTTACTAGACAATAATAATGTTAATGTCATGTTTCTTGCATTATCAACAGAAAATAATAAAGTAAAGACTTTCAGAAAAGCAAGGAATACATTTATAATGAACGAGGTTAAAGCATGAAGGCTAAGATTATCCTTAATCGATCACCTGCATTATGGTAAAGAAGCAAATAGATCAGACCTTTCCTGATGCCACCTGGCGACTGCCGTTTTCAACCAGTGAATATGACTGGAACAAATTATGTAAGGGGTCACATTTTTGTTGAACCCTTTCCCTATTAGAGACGGTTTCTGAGGCATTTGCAACAGACGATTTAGGAAAAGATTGTCGCCAAAAGAACAATTTCTCCTTATGAGAAAGTTATCCTTTTGCCACAATGTTTGATAAATAATTATTCTTTGAATGGGTGAGTTAATAGCTCATGTTTAGGAATTTGTGGTCTTTCATGTTGATACCACTTTTTTTTGGCGGGAAACGACGTCGCTCCATTGACGTTACGCCAATATGAAGTGTTACGGAAATGACGTCACGTCCTTCTTTGGCTACGATACAGCACAGGCGTCCGAATTTCTATCACAGCAAAAAATGCGGAAAAAATACTGAATACCTCGTTAAAAAACTCAAAACGTCTCTCTATATTGTCTATACGCTTTGATAAAAATGATCGTAATAATACGGGGAATTCCGCACGTATTACTATAAATAGCCCCTCTATACGTCCATATAGCGTAATAATAATGACAAGGTGTGCAACGGTGTTTTACTGGTCCCAGGTAGAGACAGGTTCATAAATGATTTTTCTCGTGATCAACCACATCATTTGCCAACCGACAAATACGCCGGCGTTTTTAAGCTTAATGTTCATTATATTTGGAAATTTGCAGTTTTCCTTACCGTCACAATTTGCAACATTCCGCAGCGACAGATTAATCAAACAACGATTTAAAACATGGTCTAAAAAATATTTGTTATACTTCTTTCGAAAACGTACAAATAAATACCGTATTTTTTATGAATAATATTATTTTTGGAAGAAAAATGATTAAATGCCAACCCCAACAAACAATGATCAGGTACAATATTCTAAAAAAGCGCGTCATTTCGCGTTAAATATTCGCTGCGGAACGTGATTATTGTGACGTCAGCGCATGGCGGTAAAGACAACTGCAAATTTCCAAATATGATGAACATTAAGCTTAAAAACGCCGGCGTATTTGTCGGTTGGCAAATATTGATGTGGTGGATCACGAGAAAAATCAATTATGAACCTGTCCCAACCTTGGACCAGGTCGTTTAAGACGTTTTTCTGCGGAAATTATAGCCCGAATCGAGCGAGGGGGTAAAACACCGTTGCACACCTTGTCATTATTATTACACTATATGGACGTATAGAGGGGCTAGTAACACGTGCGGAATTCCCCGTATTATTACGATCATTTTTATCACAGCGTATAGACAATATAGAGAGACTTTTTTAGTTTTTAACGAGGTACTGAGTATTTTTTCCGCATTTTTTGCTGTGATAGAAATTCAGACGCCTGTGGATACATTCAAAATATAGGTTCGGGCGTAAGAAGACTAATGCGGTCGGGGTTTTTTTACGAACGGGAAACCATATTTCTTACAGAGTTCCATTTATTTTTAACTTTTCGTACAAATGTTAATTTCGACATAACACAGCCCTTTAATGCTCTTAAATATCGATTAAAAAAATAATGATTAAAAAGACGACAATAATTTTCAATCCGTGTTTTTCGTCTCATTTTATAGACACCCAAAATATCGATTTAAAAAAAGATTAAAAAGACGACAATCATTTTCAATCCGGTTTTTTCCGTGTCATTTTATACATACCCAAAATGGCGGCCCCCATGGATTTGGCTAGTTTCATTTCAGAAAGCTTCATGGGTTATTGAAAAAAAAAAAGAAAAAAAAATCTCACACCTGTTACCTTTAAACGAAAAAGCCCATTTATGTTTTGTTTTTTCGTAATATATATATAGGTGCTACCTATTTACGAAAAAAACGCAAGATAATTATAAAAAAAAGTTAAAGAGCATACTTTGGCCATAAAAAAGGATTTATAAGTAATTGACTAGACAATAATAATGTTAATGTCATGTTTCTTGCATTATTAAAACATATTTGGAATTCGTATTGCTGTTGTCTATTATTTGAACAGAAAATAATAAAGTAAAGACTTTCAGAAAATCAAGGAATACATTTATAATGAACGAGGTTAAAACATGACGGCCAAGATGATCCTTAATCGATCACCTGCATTATGGCAAAGAAGCAAATAGATCAGCCCTTTTCTGATGCCACCTGGCGACTGCCTTTTTCAACCAGTCATTATGACTGGAACAAATTATGTAAGGGGTCACATTTCTGCTAAACCCTTTCCCTATTAGAGACGGTTTCTGAGGCCTATGCAACAGACGATTTAGGAAAAGATTGTCGCCACAAGAACAATTGCTTCTTATGAGAAAGTTATCCTTTTGCCACAATGTTTGATAAATAATTATACTTTGAATGAGTGAGTCAATAGCTCATGTATAGGAATTTGGGGTCTTTCATGTTGATACCACTTTTTTGCGGGAAACGACGTCGCTCCATTTATTTTTAACTTTTCGTACAAATGTTAATTCCCACATAACACAGCACTTAAATGATCTTAAATATCGATTTAAAAAAAAAATGATTAAAAAGACGACAATAATTTTCAATCCGTGTTTTTCTGCTCATTTTATACCCAAAATACCGATTTAAAAAAAATAAAAATAAAAAGCCGACAATAATTTTCAATCTGTGTTTTACGTCTGCTTTTTATACATATCCAAAATGGCGGCCCCCATGGATTTTTCCAGTTTCATTTCAGAAAGCTTCATGGGTTATTGGAAAAAAAAAAATAAAAAAATCTCACACCTGTTACCTATAAGCGAAAAAAAACATTTATGGTTTTTTTTTCGTAATATATCTATAGGTGCTACCTATTTACGAAAAAACGCAAGATAATTATAAACAAAAATT
This sequence comes from Serripes groenlandicus, assembly GCA_031761405.1. NCBI lineage: Eukaryota > Metazoa > Mollusca > Bivalvia > Cardiida > Cardiidae > Serripes > Serripes groenlandicus. The sequence continues at coordinate 23,270 of JASEVX010000467.1, read as the reverse complement.
AAAGAGCATGCTTTGGCCATAAAAAAGGATTTATAAGTAATTGACTAGACAATACTAATGTTAATGTCATGTTTCGTGCATTATCAAAAAATATTTGGAATTCGTATTGCTGTCGTCTATTATTACGAACAGAAAATAATAAAGTAAAGACTTTCAAAAAATCAAGAAATACATTTATAATGAACGAGGTTAAAACATAATGGCCAAGATGATCCTTAATCGATCACCTGTATTATGGTAAAGAAGCAAAAAGATCAGCCCTTTGCTGATGCCACCTGGCGACTGCCTTTTTCAACCAGTCAATATGACTGGAACAAATGATGTAATGCGTCACATTTCTGCTAAACCCTTTCCCTATTAGATACGGTTTATGGGGCCTTTGCAACAGACGATTTGGGGAAAGATTGTCGCTAAAAGAACAATTACTCCTTATGAGAAAGTTATCCTTTTGCCACAATGTTTGATAAATAGCTCATGTATAGGAATTTGGGGTATTTCATGTTGATACCACTTTTTTTGGGGAAACGACGTCGCTCCATTGACGTTACGCCAAGATGAAGTGTTACGGAAATGACATCACGTCCTTCTTTGGCTACGATACAGTCAAAATTTAGTTTCGGGCGTAGAAGTATAATGCTGTCGGAAAAACATATTTCTTACAAAGTTCCATTTATTTTTAACTTTTCGTACAAATGTTAATCCCCACAAAACACAGCACTTTAATGATCTTAAATGTCGATTTTAAAAAATAAATATTAAAAAGACGACAATAATTTTAAAAATCCGTGTTTTTCGTGTCATTTTTATACATACCCAAAATATCGATTTAAAAAAATATATTAAAAAGACGACAATAATTCTTTTTCAATCCGAGTTCCATTTATTTTTAACTTTTCGTACAAATGTTTTAAAATTCCCATAAAACACAGCACTTTAGTGATCTTAAGTAGCAGTCCAGCTAAGAATCATGCAGGGGGCGATTCATCCATAGTCTAGAATCTTTATTTTTTTTTGTTAAATAGATTCAAAATGATGTAAAACTAATAAATTTGACATGTTGCGGGTCAAAATTCAATCCGTTGCCATGGTAACAGCTCTACCTTAAAAACAAGCTTATTTAGGCCCTGAAATCCTTATATTTGCATAATTTCATATTGAAAATAGATAAATTACCATAAACATTATAGAATATAAATGCTTTTATTTTTATACTATTACATTAAATGAATTAAGAAATTATATCAAAATGTGGATGTATGCATGGGTAAGTGGTTACCATGGCAACCAATTTTCTATAATTTTTCAAAATGAAAAAAAATCAAAATATGACATTTTTAACATATCATTATATCCGATGAGCACGGGGATAGAAGCCATTTGATTGATTATAAGTTGGGAATTGGCTCTTGGCCAAAACATATCAAAAATAAAAATATGTAGCCTAGTATAGATTTTTTTTTAAATGGCTTCTTATCTCGGGTGTTTTCGTAATTTTCATTCTCAACTGATTATTCTCTTTTAGCATATATACAAGCTTTATGAAGTCTTACTCGGAAACTTTTCAGAACCGAAACAATGTAAATAATGCTTTTTGTAATATATCAAAATTTGGATGTATGCATGGGTAAGTGGTTACCATGGCAACCAATTTTCTATAATTTTTCAAAATGAAAAAAAATCAAAATATGACATTTTTTACATATCATTATATCCGATGAGCACGGGGATAGAAGCCATTTGATTGATTATAAGTTGGGAATTGGCTCTTGGCCAAAACATATCAAAAATAAAAATATGTAGCCTAGTATAGATTTTTTTTTAAATGGCTTCTTATCTCGGGTGTTTTCGTAATTTTCATTCTCAACTGATTATTCTCTTTTAGCATATATACAAGCTTTATGAAGTCTTACTCGGAAACTTTTCAGAACCGAAACAATGTAAATAATGCTTTTTGTAATATATCAAAATTTGGATGTATGCATGGGTAAGTGGTTACCATGGCAACCAATTTTCTATAATTTTTCAAAATGAAAAAAAATCAAAATATGACATTTTTTATATATCATTATATCCGATGAGCACGGGGATAGAAGCAATTTGATTGATTATAAGTTGGGAATTGGCTCTTGGCCAAAACATATCAAAAATAAAAATATGTAGCCTAGTATAGATTTTTTTTTTAATGGCTTCTTATCTCGGGTGTTTTCGTAATTTTCATTCTCAACTGATTATTCTCTTTTAGCATATATACAAGCTTTATGAAGTCTTACTCGGAAACTTTTCAGAACCGAAACAATGTAAATAATGCTTTTTGTAATATATCAAAATTTGGATGTATGCATGGGTAAGTGGTTACCATGGCAACCAATTTTCTATAATTTTTCAAAATGAAAAAAATCAAAATATGACATTTTTTACATATCATTATATCCGATGAGCACGGGGATAGAAGCCATTTGATTGATTATAAGTTGGGAATTGGCTCTTGGCCAAAACATATCAAAAATAAAAATATGTAGCCTAGTATAGATTTTTTTTTAAATGGCTTCTTATCTCGGGCGTTTTCGTAATTTTCATTCTCAACTGATTATTCTCTTTTAGCATATTATACAAGCTTTATGAAGTCTTACTCAGAAAATTTTCAGAACCGAAACAATGTAAATAATGCTTTTTGTAATATATCAAAATTTGGATGTATGCATGGGTAAATGGTTACCATGGCAACCAATTTTCTATAATTTTTCAAAATAAAAATAAATAAAAATATGACATTTTTAACATATCATTATATCCGATGAGCACGGGGATAGAAGCAATTTGATTGATTTTAAGTTGGGAATTGGCTCTTGGCCAAAACATATCAAAAATAAAAATATGTAGCCTAGTATAGATTTTTTTTAAAATGGCTTCTTATCTCGGGTGTTTTCGTAATTTTCATTCTCAACTGATTATTCTCTTTTAGCATATACAAGCTTTATGAAGTCTTACTCAGAATTTTTTCAGAACCGAAACAATGTAAATAATGCTTTTTGTTAGTTTAAGGTCCACTGGCAGAAAGATAGTCAAGCTATTGCAAAACTAAACGTTCTGTGTTGCGTCTGTCTGTTCGTCTTTGCACGCACCTGTTAACATTTTGATTATATTCGAACCACATTTCCTCAGTTATCACTGCACCAAATGCAACACAACTTCAAAGGTGACATCCTCTAAAGTGTGTTCTACTCATTAATTAGTCCCCTACCCATCGAAGATCGGTTTCGCGACTATAGGTTTGGTCTAGTCCGTCCGTCCGTGAGTCCGCATGTGTAGTTGTGGGGTGCCCACCCTTATTAAGACACTTAGATAAGTAGTTTTTTTGTTTCTTTTATAATGGGCATTTTATTTGCATATTAATGTTATTCATTCCGTAAAAGGGATGTAATTACGGAATGAATAGCACCCCACAATAAAACATCAAAGGAAATAACCCCACAAGTACTTTCCCATGAGTTTGTCCGTCCGTCTGTCTGTCAGTCCCACCTAACCTTGTCCGGCCTGCATCTTAACCATGCATGCATCATAGGATTTCAAAGAAACTTGGCACAAACGTTCACCATGATGAGGCGAGGCGGCGTGTCGCGCAAAAGACCCAGGCCTGTACCTCATATTTCAAGGTCACACTTAGAGGTCAAAGGTCAAAATGAGATCAAAAATAATTAAAATTTGCACAAAAAGAAAAAGTGGTTGTCATGCATGGTTACAGCTTTACCTTAAGAACAAGTTGATTTTTGGATTTTAAAACCATAAATGTGCATCATTTTGAAAGCAAATTAAAGAAATAATGAAAGACATCCTATAATATAAATACATTATTTTATAAAAAACAGAGTTTTATACATCTTAAAAACTTATCAAGAGTATGATGTATGAATAGACATTCGGTAACCATGGCAACCAATTTACCATTATTTTTCACTAGGAAAAAAAGCCCAAAAATGTCAATATTTGATCAGTTTGTTATCTCCAATGAGCACATGGATAGAAGTGATTTGATTGATTACACTGTGTGAGTTGACCTTTGTCACAAACATATATATAAAAAAAGAATGTAGCCTGGTATAGAATTTTCAAAAAATTGTCATCTTTTCTTGTGGTATTTTATCAATTTTTTCTTGCTCAAGGAAATAAATTCTAAATAGAATTATGATTGATGTGGCATAAAAATATTTAAGTTCCACAAATGGTTCTCCTATATGCCCCCTTTCAAAATCATTAAATATTAAATCAATATCAAACTTCTTGTTGCCATTGCAACTAGAAATTCCAGGGAAAAGGGAGTACGAGACTACATAATTTTCATTTCAACAATAAGTACAATTTTAAAATCTTTCTTAAAATAAGGTTTATAAATGTTTGTAAGAAAAACACCTAATAAAAACATGTTACTAAGGAAACATGCTAACTAAAGAGTATAACAGAAGTAATTCATTGAATAATTTTGTGAAAATTAACTGTTATCGTTGATAATCTGCCTATATATTAATAAAATAAAATATTTACGTTTATTCAGTTTTCAATCACAGTGGACACTTAGATTCTACTATTGCCATAGTAACAAACAAATCTTATTTATGTGATGTACATGTAAATATTGCAATCCCAAAAAATGGATATAGACTGAAATTGTTGAATTGAAAAAAAAAGGTAAATTTTGATAAAATAGTATTTCATTACATCACATATATATATTGACAGATAAATTTGTCAAACATTATGAGCCCCTGAGTGTCACATTGTCCGGGAGATTTGGAAGATTGAATTTAGAAGATTGAATAAAATTGGCATGAAATGGGAGCTTATAAGTCGGATCAATAAGAAAAGTTGTTTGTGTTCAAAGTCACTTTGACTATGACCTTTGACCGTAATCATATGTGTTCATGCCCAACCTCCCTGCTAAATTTAAGGACATTAGAGAGTTGATTGAGATTGAATGGAAAATGTGGCCACCAAAGTGTTCACAATGTCCAACAATTTGACCTAGTGTATTAGCTTTTGACCCCACATGACCCATTCTAACATTGATTAAAATGTTATGAAAAGGAATATTCTGGTAGGATTACATGATATGTGTGGCCTCGTATAGAGTTAATGTTTCATCTTAAAAATAACCAGTAACAATGACCTTGACCAAAGTGACTCTAAATGCCATCAATAGCTAGCTTTCTGTATAATGTAGCTATCTGTTAAATTTGATTACAATTTGTCAGGAAAAGCTGAAGTAATTAAGTGGAAATCAAAACGTTTCTATTTTTAGTAAGTGACCTAGACCTTGACCTGATAAGACCTAAATTACAATCCAGAGCTAGCTTTCTGAAAAAGCCATTTACATCTGAAGTTTTTTTTTTAAAAATTGGTCATACTCAACATTTGTGACCCCAATAACTAATCATTAGATAGCTTTTTGAATGAGCAATTATCTGTGATATTTGATCAAAATCAGTTAAGAGTAACTAAACTTATTGAGCTAAAACCTTTTGAAAGATCCCCAATTCTTATAAACCAGCACATGTTTTTTTTTAAATATGTGGATATATGTCAACACAAATCTTGAATAATGATGCACCTGGCATGTACAGTATATAGCTCTGTACATTATGAGATTAACCTCTAATCAGTCAAATAATCATCCCATAAGTATGGCTCAACAAAAGACAGTTATACATTTAAAATAATATTCCTGCATTCTGGTTATTTGTGTTTTAGAACATTTTCAAAAGAACTTTGGCTATATCAGAGCAACAGTGCACTTATACATGATCCCTTGATGACTAACCAGTACAACTTCAAGGAGAGGAACTTTGTCCTGCCAAAGAGCACTTCTACATACTGTCATAGTTGACAGGGATAGAAAGTGCCCTGTCATGAAATAATAAAATCATACATGAATATGATTTACACAAAACATAACAATATATAACAATATCTTTGTCTCACATTCTTTTCAATAAGTATAACAAGGCCTGTTAGAAATTAAATTGATGCCTCTGCAGCGGTATACATGTAGTTAAACATCTGAAATCATAGCTGTATAAAAGGAATTGCTCATAATGAGCAATTACTTCTTTTTCCAATAATGCTTTCTATTCTTCCAAATCCAAGTTATATTTTGTCACAATTTTCCTTATATTTTTCAGGTTTATGCGTCTTAACCTGTTTGAAACAAGCATACCCATATGCATCAAATCTTTTAACCATTTCCCACATATACACGCTTTTGGATGCCCGTGCAGCAGACAACTAATGAAAACAAGCAATTTCACCTTTTGTCAAAATAGACATTGCTCTTAATGAGATATTTCTTTTTTTGGAACAAGGTTTTTCAAATTGATTCCCAAGTTCTAATAAATTTATAAAGATTTTCCAAATCTTAGCCAACATGTTTTCAAAGTTGGTTAAATGTGGAAATAGGCTAAATTTGTCAGTGTTGATAATCTGTTAATTCAAATAGTTATTCAAATTCCTGAAGTTGAAGCAAAATGTTTATAAAAATAATCAACTGTACAGTTTTGTATACAGTTTCAAAATGCTCTTCCCTTTTTACCATGTATAACAATTTGGGAGAGAATTATATTATCCATGTAAATTCTACTGTTGCATGATGAATACATATCTAGGTAAATATACATAGACACATAATGATAAAGTGAACACTCTCCTACAATGAAGTTTCTATGTATGAATTCAAGTTCAATTGATTATTCTGAAAGTTGAATTTCTATCTTGTGAATCTGTCACTTGAGAAAGTATTAGGCTCTCATAGGTGTCCACCAATAGTGTAGGGTAACTGTCCTGTCCATGTTGTCCAATAAGGCACATCACATAGTTAATCTGAAAAATATATAATCAAATAAAAATAGATATCTAGACACACATTTATTATGATGTTTGACATATATTTGTGTAATGTATAGCATATTAAATTCTGATAGTGATAGTAATTTGCTTTGAAAACATCTGAAAGAAAATATGTAATAAGTAATATCTAGATAGGATCCAAGTACTAGTTTGAGGTTCAACAATACACATGTGTATTAATTTCAGAAGTCTTCTGCTGCATGAGGTATTAGAAATTGTAAACACTAAATCAAGGTTTAAAAGATGAATTGTTGAAAAGTTATTCATACATAAGTATACTGACATATCCTAGCCATGAGTAACAATGAAATCATATGAGAACTAAGCTATGTTGCATAATAATGATTAAGTTTGAACACTTGTAACTAGTTGTTTTCTTCCAATAAGAGAAATGAGTTGTGATAAAACTATTAAAAGACTGAACTATTCTCAAAACAAGCAACAGATGTATACATATAAGACCTCCACAATACTCAGTCTTAGCAAATACATATTTTAGTATTCAACAGATGGAGTCTATCTGCTTTAAAAACATAACTATATGAAGAAAGTAATACACAAAAAACATGTAATTGAACAGTAAATTAACAATTTCCTGCATACAACAAATCTGCAGCAGACTACTTTGAAAAAATCCAGAAAAAAATATGAAAAATCTCTGTTTACAAGTAAAATAGAATTTTTAAATAATGGTTTAAAAACATTGTTACAAGTCATTATGTTGTGAATTTTATTTCCACTTTGTGGCAATATTTACAATAGTTGTCTGCTGCAAAGGTGTCAAAATGCATGAATATGTGGGAAAGTAAATACTATATTTATCAAAACAGAAATTACCTATGCTAACAGGAATTAAATAAATCTTCATGATCTTCCAGTATCTTTTGGCTGGTAACTTATTCCTCTGAGTGTTTCCCATTTCTCAGTGTGTAGAGGATGAAAACACAACGGAGTCAACTTCCCTTCCTTGAAATATACCTCGAGATTTGCATGTAGACAAACCGAAAGTTACTTGAAAAAAGTCCCGAAAATGATCTGCTTCACAAGTTGTTTGTTGATTTCCACATTTTCAAAACGTTAAATTTAATGCCCGTATGTTATAAGAAATGTCTGTATTATAATCTAAAAGCCTGACCGATTTTTCTCTCTGTGTTTCTCTGTTGTAAGCCTCAAGAATCAGAATGATTGTAAAACTGCATTGAATACCGACTTTCCACATTTGACATGATTATCACTTTACGGACCTGTCTTTAGTCTGCGTACACTGTTTTTCATATACATATCTTCACATCCTTGCTAAACTGTTTATGAAATAGCTTAATATGATATGTACGATATAAAACTGATGAAATGTCGAATCCAAGCTGGTAAGTTAAAATATCTTGGTTAACAGGAAGTACGTGAGATGTAAACAATTTCTGGGTTTCAGTATAGAGGTGAATAAAATATAAATAAATATTGATTTATATTGTTATCGATTCCATTTTATTGAATTAAAACCAGTCAGTTTATATTTTTAAAAGAGAAAACTGACACAGATATAGGTCATTTTGCATTAAAAAGAGACATATTAACGTTTTTCATTCACATAACAACTGTTGTGAAGCAGGACAGAGTTATCTTTCTTGATAGTATGGCTCAAAACCCTATAAAAGAAACCAAATTTACTCAAAACCTGTACTAGGCTACATATTTTATTTTTTGATATTTTATAGAGTGTATTGTCCTCTTTATGTTGATATATATATTTCTGTCTAAGACCCGTGCTCATCGGAGATAATTGGATTTGAAGTAGGAGTATTTTACATGGGACTGTATAGCAAAATCTCACATATTCAAATTATTTCAAAGCAATATTATGAAGTAGAGATTGCAAGATGTGATAAATTAATACCAAATCACTCATAAACTTCACCATACAACTCCACACACACAATATTAACAATATCTGTGATATACCATGAATCACTTTTTTATCATTTTGCATGATTCTTAGCTGGACTGCTACTTAAATATCGATTTAAAAAAAAGAAAAAAAAAAAGACGACAATAATTTTAAAAATCCGTGTTTTTTCGTGTCATTTTATACATACCCAAAATATCGATTTAAAAAAAGTTATTAAAAAGACGACAATAATTTTTTTTCAATCCGTGTTTCTCGTCTCATTTTATACATACCCAAAATGGCGGCCCCCATGGATTTGGCCAGTTTCATTTCAGAAAGCTTCATGGGTTATTGAAAAAAAAAAAAAAAAAAAAAAATTCTCACACCCGTTAACCATAAGCGAAAAAACCCATTCATGGGGTTTTTTCGTATAAATATAATAGTGTTGTGATTTTGAAGGCTACGTGCCTTATATGTTAATGGTTATAATTATTTGCATCTTAACCATATAAATACATTAGTTTAAACTTATTTATTTTAAATCGATTGCGAAACAAGCTTTAAGCTTATATTAATCACGCTCGATGTCTGTATAAATACATTAAACGATACATCACGAACAAACAGATAAAACGCACTCGACGTATGAAATGTGTATATCTCCTAGCATTGTATCGCCTAGTACTTAGAGAAGCGCTTCATCCTACGTAATTATTTTGCAATCTCCTTTCGGTTAACATGACTAAAATCTTAAGCGAAGGGCGTATTATAGGTGATTTATGGAAAATATCGAAAGCTCGGGCAGAACCACGCTGAATGAACGAGTCCCTACACAATATATTCCCATAAGCATGCAGTAACGATTAAAAAACAAACAATAACACGTATTTTTAACATTTCGGCGATTAATCCTTCTTCAGGTTATTATTTTGAAATGACAATAACGATAAATCGGAAGTGTCGTCATATTTTAACTTCAAAACAATGAGCGGGAAAACGTCATAAGTATGTTAATACATATTTTTTTACATAATCATGCAATAACCTTTTAGTTGTATGAATTGAGATGGGCTTTTCAAAATGTGTTGTTGTGTGAGTTGTTAACGCTTCGAGAATTTAGAAAATTAACAATTGTTTTGAATTGTTTTGACAATTTAACATTTAAGATGTATCGCGCAATTATTTCCCTCCCAATTGTTGCTAGTGTTACGGAAAATAAAAATTGAGGAACTGCCATGTTTGTTCCCCATTTCGTTTCTACTCGAAATTGAATCGTTGACACAATGGTGTGTAAATCTTTTTCTAACGGTGAATTTCATTAAGAACTCGTGTATTATCGTATTCTGGTATTTACGACTGGTTAGTTATGTTCTTTATAACGATTTAGATGTCCTTTTTTTGTCTCACAGTATGTTCTGTAAAGAGAAAACAGATCTTCTAGTTTGCGTGGAAAAACTTCACATCGGAGAATGACACCTACCTTTAGAATAATCTTTTGTTATTCATCCTAGAAGTTCCATCTTCATTATTTTGGTCATGTTTAATCGAGAAACACTTATAAAGATCGTCAACGACAATCAAAAAAACTATATATATATGTCAAATGTGCTGCGATTCTACAATCGAGCAATATTATTGATCTACACGTCACATTTTTACGTCAAAAAATACGTATGTATTTTACACACAGCCAGTGCTATAAATAGACCGGTTTTGCTTTTTATATGCGTATTGCTATTTCACTTCGTTTCATCTACAATCGACGACAACATTGTTACCTGGTCTCTAAAATCCTCACGGTTGGATAGGAGTTCTCTGTAACGTTACTGTATGGAAATAGTTACGTCCTCGGCAGCACGTGAAAAAGATCTGAGTGCAATATCACATTGCGTTCAAATATCAAAGCGTGCTATATCGACAGTTACTGCATCTTTTTTTTCACATGGAAAATTGAAGGGACAAAATCTATGTATACAGTTATTGTTCTTATAATATAAACGTTGACGTTTGTTTGTCTTATGATTTTATTTTCATTAAATGCGCGTGTGTGTATAGTTGTTAAATGCAAATAAATTTAAACTGTTACAAATCTAAACATCGTTCGACCCTTAGAAATTAAACAAATCATTGCTGATAGTTAGTGTTATTAATTCTGTAAGTAAACAGCTCTGATATGTATTGTGTCATTGATTCTGTAAGTAATCAGCGCTGATATTTATTGTGTTATTGATTCTGTAAGTAATCAGCGCTGATATTTATTGTGTCATTGATTCTGTAAGTAATCAGCGCTGATATTTATTGTGTCATTGATTCTGTAAGTAATCAGCGCTGATATTTATTGTGTCATTGATTCTGTAAGTAATCGTCCCTGATCGCTGATATTTATTGTGTCATTAATTATGTAGGTAATCAGCGCTGATATGTATTGTGTCATTGACCATGTAAGTAACCTGCGCTGATACTTATTGTGTCATTGGTTCTGTTAGTAATCGTGACTGGTATGTATTGTGTCATTGATTCAGTTAGTAATCGTCACTTTTATTTATAGTGTCATTGATTCTGTAAATAATCATCGCTGATATTTATTGTGTCATTAATGATGTTAGTTATCAGCTTTGATATATTTATTGTGTCGTTGATTATGTTAGTAATCAGCTCGGACATATTTATTGTGTCGTATATTCTGTAAGTAAACAGCGCTGATATTTATTGTGTCATTGATTCTGTAAGTAAACAGCGCTGATATTTATTGTGTCATTGATTCTGTAAGTAAACAGCGCTGATATGTATTGTGTCATTGATTCTATAAGTAAACAGCGCTGATATTTATTGTGTCATTGATTCTGTAAGTAATCGTCGCTGATATTTATTGTGTCATTGATTCTGTAAGTAATCAGTTCTGATATTTATTGTGTCATTGATTATGTTAGTAATCAGCTCTGATATGTATTGTTTTATTGATTATCTAAGTAATCGTCGCTGCTATTTATTGTGTCATTAATTATGTAAGTAATCAGCGCTGATATTTATTGTGTCATTGATTCTATAAGTAATCAGCGCTGATATTTATTGTGTCATTGGTTCTGTAAGTAATCGTCGCTGCTACGTATTGTGTCATTAATTATGTAAGTAATCAGCGCTGATATTTATTGTGTCATTGACTCTGTAAGTAATCAGCTCTGATATGTATTGTTTTATTGATTATCTAACTAATCGTTGCTGCTATTTATTGTGTCATTAATTATGTAAGTAATCAGTGCTGATATGTATTGTGTCATTGATTCTGTAAGTAATAAGCTCTGATATTTATGGTGTAATTGATTATGTAAGTAAACAGCGCTGATATTTATTGTGTCATTGATTATGTAAATAATCAGCTCTGATATTGATTGTCATTGATTCTGTTAGTAATCAGCTCTGATATTGATTGTTTTATTGATTCTGTAAGTAATCGTCGCTGATATTTATTGAGTCATTGATTCTGTAAGTAATCAGCGCTGATATTTATTGTCATTGATTCTGTTAGTAATCAGCTCTGATATTGATTGTTTTATTGATTATGTAAGTAATCGTCGCTGATATTCATCGCGTCATTGATTATGTAAGTAATCAGCTCTGATATTTATTTTGTCATTGATTATGTAAGTAATCAGCGCTGATATGTATTGTGTCATTGATTATGTAAGTAATCAGCGCTGATATTTATTGTGTCGTTGATTATGTAAGTAAACAGCGCTGATATGTATTTTGTCATTGATTATGTAAGTAAACAGCGCTGATATTTATCGCGTCATTGATTCTGTAAGTAAACAGCGCTGATATGTATTGTGTCATTGATTCTGTTAGTAATCGTCGCTGATATTTATTGAGTCATTGATTCTGTAAGTAATTAGCGCTGATATTTATTGTCATTGATTATGTTAGTAATCAGCTCTGATATTGATTGTTTTATTGATTATGTAAGTAATCGTCGCTGATATTAATTGTAACATTGATTATGTAAGTAAACGGCGCTGATATTTATTGTGTCATTGATTATGTAAGTAAACAGCGCTGATATTTATTTTGTCATTGATTCTGTAAGTAAACAGCGCTGATATGTATTGTGTCATTGATTCTGTTAGTAATCGTCGCTGATATTTATTGAGTCATTGATTATGTAAGTTATCAGCGCTGATATGTTTTGTGTCGTTGATTCTGTAAGTAATCGTCGCTGATATTTATTGTGTCATTGATTCTGTAAGTAATCAGCGCTGGTATTAGTTGTGTCATTGATTATGTAAGTAATAAGCGCTGATATTTAGTATGTCATTGATTCTGTTAGTAATCAGCGCTGATATTTATTGTGTCATTGATTATGTAAGTAATCAGTTCTGATATTTATTGTGTCGTTGATTCTGTAAGTAAACAGCGCTGATATTTATTGTGTCATTGATTCTGTAAGTAATCAGTTCTTATATTTATTGTGTCATTGATTTCGTAAGTAATCAGCGCTGATATTTATTGTGTCATTGATTCTGTAAGTAATCAGTTCTGATATTTATTGTGTCGTTGATTATGTAAGTAAACAGCGCTTCATTGTGTCATTGATTCTGTTTGTAATCAGCTCTGATATGTATTGTGTCATTGATCCTGTAAGTAAAGAGCGCTGATATTTAGTGTGCCTTTGATTCTTTTAGTAATCAGCTCTGATATTGGTTGCGTCATTGCTTATATAAATAATCAGCGCGATATGTGTTTTCTCATTGATTCTGTAAGTAATCGGCGTTGATATGTATTGTGTCATTGATTATGTAAGTAATCAAGGCTGATATTAAGTGTGTACCTTATTCTGTTAGTAATCATTGCGGATATTTAGTGTGTCATTGATTCTGTAAGTAAACAGCGCTGATATGTTTTGTGTCATTGATTATGTAAGTATTCAACGCTGCTTTTTATTGTGTCATTGATTATGTTAGTAATCGTCGCTGATATTTAGTGTGTCATTGATTCTGTAAGTAATCAGCGATGATATTTATTGTGTCATTGATTCTGTAAGTAATCAGCGCTGATATTTATTGTGTCATTCATTCTGTTAGTAATCAGCGCTGATATTATTTGTGTCATTGATTTTGTTTCAGCCTCTGTCCAACAGAAGATCTGCACAAATGTAGTTCCAGAGGGTTCATGTACATTTACCAATGATAAGTCATGCTCATATACACTGGATGTAAAAGGAAGGTGGAAGATAATGAACAATCAGTTCGACCTGTTTACAAGACCGGTCATCCCTACTGGACAAGGTAAAGCTAAGTATTGTTTCTGGCTTTATCACATGTAATCATGCTATTGTTCTCATTTGTTATTGATCTAAACGTGTTATGTAAAAACATGTATTTAGTGAACAAAATCTAATCAGCCTGATATGGTTAGTGAAGATTAGCTCAACGTCACACAACACTTTGACGAACATTAAAGACTGACTGCAGTGTTGACAAAACACACAAAACCTCATGTATCTTTGACCGTTTAAAGCGAAACGGGAGACATCTGTTCGATGCCCGTTACATAATTCAGAATGTGATTTCAACTGGGATCGGAACTATCGCAGTTTTGGATATAACCATTACCTCTTACGAATACATATTGTTAGGAGGTATTGCGTCATGTGCTAGGAGGTATTACGTCATGTGTCAGGAGGTATTGCGTCATGTGTCAGGAGGTATTGCGTCATGTGCTAGTTAGTATTGCGTCATGTGCTAGGAGGTATTGCGTCATGTGCTAGGAGGTATTACGTCATGTGTTAGGAGGTATTGCGTCATGTAAGATCTCTGTCATTTATGCAAGTTTGTCCATTTTTGGTTGTCCGTAATGTTAAATGTAATTATTTAAAAAGAGACAGTACTTACAACGTGATATACACTAGATACGCTTATGAAATATGACTCAAGTCGTCTTTGTATGTTTTTATGAAATCACAATGCCAGTGATAAAGATCGGCATTTTACGCTCTGTTTACAGACGATCGGTACTACGCAGTGTTTGAGACTTTTCAACCTGTAAGGAACGAGACGGAAGGACAACACTATGACGTCTCATCTCCTCAACTCGATCCAGGATATTATTGTCTCAGTTTTTGGTATTACATGCCAAACAAGTATTCTAATATTTCTGTTATTATATCAACTGGTGTACAAATGGATACATTGTGGACATTTGAGAATCAACAAAAGAATTGGACAGAGGAGAGTTTACGCATTAATCAAACAGGAGGCAGTTTTACGGTAAGTGTTTGTTCACTCAGTCGATATAAAGTTATTGTTGTGCGATTAGTACATACGGTGTAATTTAACGAAACAGGAGCTAAGCGATCTTGGAGACACACAAACCGTCTTTAAACGTTTTTCTTGTTCACCAAGAGTTCTGGTCTGGTTGGCAATTGTCAATAAAATGATATAAAGGATTAAAACACTTTTTCAATAATTTAAACAAGATAGGGAGATTACCCAAATGTATGTTTTAATTGTGTTAATACTCATTTAAACTTGTTGAAATATGTAAAAACAAAACATTTTATATTTGAGAGTAAAATGGGCTGACATTCGGAACTTTGCGACCAGCTGGGATCATGGTCTGCCTTCGCGACCGCACAGTCAGATCAGGAAATTCACTGTTCCCTTGCCAGTCATAGAAGCCGCTGGAGAACAGTGCAGATCAAAAGACGAGTGTGAAGACGCATTCAGATGCATCTGACGTAGACGACTTTTATACTAAACCCTTTCCCACATTATGACAAATCTGTAGCAGGAGACATCCAAAACATCTTGTAAAAATATGAATATGAAATAGAGTTGAACACAATTTGTCAAAATGCGAAGCTGCTACATATGATTAAATTCTCCTTTTGCCACACTGTTTCCAATCCTATTCAATAATCATAATTTTAATCATAGAGACGTTGTATAGTTATGCCAAGATATTTTTAATGTCATCTGCTGCAGATATGTGAAAAAATGTTAATTTCAAAGTCTCCTAGCTTCGGTTTTCGTATAACACATATATAACCTTTATTGTTACAGATATTATTCAGATCGTTCCGTTCCTCAAGAAACAAGGGAGCTTTTGTTGGATTGGACAATATCAAGCTGACAAAAGAGTCAGGTATACCTTTTTGTTATTGTCCTCTAAACCTTTTTCACATGCAGATATGATTTCCTTATATGTACATTGGAAACTATTTAAGTTACGTTATAAAAGGTGAACGATATGGGAGCATCGTGGTCCTCTTGTTTATGTCTAGATTGAAAGGTCTTCTGTATGAGTAATTCTTATTCCGGTCATTTAGTGAAAGTAACGAATTTTTTATCCCCAGCCAAACGTGGATGTGATATTGGTTTGACATCTTCCGTCCGGCCACCAGTCAGAAGCCATATCGGAGACATTGCTTGTAGATTTGATTAACACTATATTAGCCGTCCCGCGATAAAAGCAACAGTGTGGACTATATGCGTAAAATACCGAGCCGGATCAGGCTAAGCATCCCGCGCAGGCTTACCCGAATAAACACGTTTCGCCTCCTGTGGATTTTCTGTTACAGGCTGATCTTGGTCGATACATTGCACAGAGGCCATACTGTTGGTTTTCTCGCGGGACGGCTCATATTGAAATGTTAATCTCAATCGGGAAATGTCACTAAAGTTGGCTTAAAACACCAGAGTTATGCCAATTTGACTTATACTGCATATGTACTGTTGTATATTACATGTATATATAACACGGACAGGAAAACAATCATCTGAAAACGTCTTATTTAGTTCATATTAACCCTTTCCCACCTGTAGACGCATTTGGCACAATAGCAGCAGACGGCTTTTGAAAACATTGTGGCCAAAGGGAAAAGTTGCTCATGATGAGCAATTTCTCCTTTGGCCATAATGTTTTCAACTTTATTTAACAATTAAGCTATCTTTTGTTGAAGATTTGATTAAAATATAGCACCTACAGTATTCTTAGGTATATAAGATACGCCATTGATGTGAGGGAGTTATCTTAACCCTTTCGTACAACAAATCTGCAGCAGACGACTGAAAACATAGTGAAAAAAACCCTGAAAATCTCCATAAAAGACAGCTTAATTGTTAAATAAAGTTGAACACATTGTGGCAAAAGGACAAATTGCTTATCATGAGCAATGTCACCTTTGGCCGCAATGTTTTCAAAATGCGTCTGCATGTGGGAAAGGGTTAATTTTCATTTGTTAGAACTGACATAATTTCTATTGACTCAAATTTTAGCAATTTAACTCTAAAGATTATTTCATTTGTTTCAAGTGTCGGTAATATTCCGTTTCGATGAAGATTGTATGAAGATGGTGCATACTGCTTTTCTCATTTCGATTCACTTAGGGGTCATTCTTTCCTTGTCTGTCTGTCCACCATACTCCACTCGGTAATGAAAAAAATGGATGTTTGCAGTCGCAACAGGTATTCCTAAGAACAAATATTTACATTTTCCGTGAATAATAAAACTTGCAGATTGCATTTGCGCTTTAAATAAAACAACGATCTGCAAGCAAATACGATTGTTTTATTATTGTGGTCATTCAATTAAAGCAAAACAATTAAATCCAAATGCTTACAACAACAAACAGTCGGTTTGATTATATTTTAGAATCTGCTGCTCCAACAACAACGACAAAAACAACAACTTCTGCTCCTTCAACAACGACTATCACAACTCCTGCTGTAACAACAAGAACAACAACAACTATTTATACACCAACAATAACTACTTCTACTCCAACAACAACTACTACTACTCCAATAACAACTACTAATACTCCAACAACAACTACTACTTCTCCAACAACAACTACTACTACTCCAACAACAACTACTAATACTCCAACAACAACTACTACAACTCCAACAACAATTACTACTACTCCAACAACAACTACTACTACTCCAACAACAACTACTAATACTCCAACAACAACTACTACAACTCCAACAACAATTACTACAACTCCAACAACAACTACTAATACTCCAACAACAACTACTAATACTCCAACAACAACTAATACTACTCCAACAACAACTACTACTACTCCAACAACAATTACTACTACTCCAACAACAACTACTACAACTCCAACAACAACTACTACAACTCCAACAACAACTACTACAACTCCAACAACAACTACTACTACTCCAACAACAACTACTACTACTCCAACAACAACTACTACTACTCCAACAACAACTACTACAACTCCAACAACAACTACTACAACTCCAACAACAACTACTACAACTCCAACAACAACTACTACTACACCAACAACAACTACTACAACTCCAACAACAACTACTACTACTACTCCAACAACAACTACTACTACTCCAACAACAACTACTACTACTCCAACAACAACTACTACAACTCCAACAACAACTACTACAACTCCAACAACAACTACTACTACACCAACAACAACTACTACAACTCCAACAACAACTACTACTACTCCAACAACAACTACTACTACTCCAACAACAACTTCTACTACTCCAACAACAACTACTACTACTCCAACAACCACTACTACTACTACTCCAACAACAACTACTACTACTCCAACAACAACTACTACAACTCAAACAACAACAACTACTACCCCAACAACAAATACTACAACTCCAACAACAACTACTACAACTCCAACAACAACTACTACTACTCCAACAACAACTACTACTACTCCAACAACAACTACTACAACTCCAACAACAACTACTACTACTCCAACAACAACTACTTCTACTCCAACAACCACTACTACTACTCCAACAACAACTACTACTACTCCAACAACAACTAATACTACTCCAACAACAACTACTACTACTCCAACAACAACTACTACTACTCCAACATCAACTACTACTACTCCAACAACAACTACTACAACTCCAACAACAACTACTACTTCTCCAACAACAACTACTACTACTCCAACAACAACTTCTACTACTCCAACAACAACAACTACTACTACTCCAACAACAACTACTACAACTCCAACAACAACGGAAACTTCGCAGAAAGTAACAAAAACACAAACTTCTCCAACACAACACGTTAAACAAATAACTACAGAAATAATTCCAAAAGTAACAACAGAACCTATGAAAAGAGAAACGACAGAAAACTTTCCTAATGTAACAACCGAAGAGGGTATTTCAAAGGAAACAACAAAAACATTTAAAACATTAACAACAGAAATAATTACTCCTACAACAATATCACATAAAACATTTACAACAAAACCGGTGAGAGGGACGACATTTGTTCCAAAATCATACACCGATGAAACAGAACCAACAACAAAGTATGTTAATAATAGCACGTCAACAAGACATTCGCCGCATTTTAAAACATCTACAATTATGTCCTCTACGCCAACTTCAACCGTTAACACATCCGAACAAACAGTAAGTCAAACGTTTTCTACATTCACCTCGTCGAAGGGAATTAGAAATGGTACTTCCGAGTCGTATTCACATACATCGCCCACGGTTAAACACGTGACACGAATGTCAACCAATTCTACTGCTGTTCACCAAACTTCCATAGTAACCAGTAAAATGTCTACTAAACACTCTACCGATAAACATACGACAAGTCCAACCGGGGAGTCAACTGATATAAGCAGCGGCACCACTCCAATGTCAACTGACATTACAAGTACTGCTGTGTTATCTAATAGTACTTTATCCAATAGAAATTACACCTCGAGTTCTAACAACACAGCAAAACATATTAATGCTACAACTAAAGTGCTAACTAGCGTAACGGACACTTATACAAGTACTGTACTTATAAGTAGCACAGTAGCATCAAAAGCAAGTAACACAGTAACATTGACTACTGCTACATCGTCAACGTTGACGCGCATCACAACAACTGATGGGACTCGAATTGGTCAAAATAGTCACCAAAATGGAAGCGGTTCGAATACGGGAATAATTGTTGGCTCAGTGTTAGGTGTATTTGCTGGCATTGGAATTATTGTTGTAGCAGTGTTTATCTACATGAGATCTAAACACAGAACAAATAACACTTCCACGGTTATCGATGATAACACAGAAGCCACATTTGATATCCCTTTAAGAAATAGTAACAACCTAAACTTGCAGCCATTGGGTGGGCAGTCCATGGATCCAGAATACGCTGCAATTTACATGCAGCCGGAAAAGGGAAATGCTGAAACTGTTAGAGATAGTACGAGAAGCTTTGAAAATATGTATAATTAGTGAAACGTTTTCTTTATTCAAACCAGACGTTACCACATCTTGTTTTGACGTTAATACCTGTCGCTCGTTCAGTGTGAACTAGTTTGATTTGAACTAACGAACTAAGCCAATGTTTTTCGATTGGTAACACAATGTTTCATGGAGGTTCTGAATTAATAGCAATTCAATTAGTCTAGACGAATAGAAGAATCAGCTCGTTTCGTGTGTAAATGTAACTGTACAAAACGCAGAAGAGGTATATATAATATACATTAGAGAGTTTGTGATATATAAATATATACTTATAGAAAGACATAGGGAGTGTGATAGATAGAGGGTGGAGATATATATATATATATATATATATATAGAGAGAGAGAGAGAGAGAGAGAGAGAGAGAGAGGAGAGAGAGAGAGAGAGAGAGAGAGAGAGAGAGAGAGAGAGAGAGAGAGAGAGAGAGAGAGAGAGGGAGAGAGAGAGAGAGAGAGAGAGAGAGAGAGAGAGAGAGAGAGAAAGAGTGAGAGAGAGACAAACAGACACAGAGACATATAGACAGACAGACATAGAGGGGTGAGAGTGGGATACAGACATATAGAGAGACAGATAGACGAAAGACAGACAGACAGACAGAGAGATAGCTAAATAGACCGACATATATAAATAGAGAGAGAATGAGAGTGTGAGATGGAGAGAGTGTGAGAGAGAGAAAGAAAGAGAGAGTGTGAGAGAGAGAAAGAGAGAGAGGAGAGAGAGAGAGACAGAGAGACAGAGAGAGAGAGAGACAGACAGACAGACAGACAGACAGACAGACAGACAGAGAGTGAGAGATGTGTGTACAGCACACAGAACAGCATTATATAGTCATACAATGCCCATTCATGTAAATTCATTGTTTTGTCAAATATATAGTTATGTAGTTCATGTAGTTATTAAATTTTAATTTGTTTTGCATGTTTATTATTTTCCTGTGGAAAAAAAGACAGCTTTAATAACAATCTGCAACTACAATCGATTTAATAGATGTACTACCTCTATAGCTGCAGACTTTATATATCTTGGGTTGTCCAAATGAGCTGTCCCGCGAGAAAATTAACATAGTGGACTCTGTGAAAAGTATCGGAATGTGTCGGCCCGAATCAGTCTGCGCGGACTGCACGGCAGCTATTTCATACGTAACAAATCGGCGAATCTGCTGTAAGTTCTTCTCGATAGCTAGATTAAAAGCCAGTTCGAAATCACGTTTGGCCAACTTTCTTTCCGACCTTTCGTATTACACCACTATGATATCAGTCTATTTTAACAAGCAGTCAGTTGCTTTGAAAGATTGTTGTGTAGAGAACTGCTGTTTGAAAGCCAGGAAGAACATAGGAAGATGAAGTGGCCCCCGTGATATGACTTTAAATTGTTGCAATCGGCGTTAAACCCTAAACAATCAAGGACTCATTGTATTGTATGCATAGCTTATTGATTAATACATGCGAATTATGCGTAGATCAGTAACAGTGTAGTTAAATCGCAATATACGTTGCTTAATGATAACCCTCGGCTCATTTTAATTTTCTATATGAATATTTGAAACAGTTTTAAACAAAGGCAGGCTGCAGTCCCAATAAATAATTACTAAATTACCAGTGACAATCAACCGATACTTTACATGTGTCATTCAAGGGAAAATGCACGAGATATTGCTCATTACTTACGTGCTTTTGAAAGCGAGGCTAAGGTAGCGTATGCATATTCTCTGAGAAAAGAGTATAGACAGGTTGTAGTAATCCCAACTCATTCATTCATTTTATCCGATGATTGAGAAAGTTATTGTTTCGAATGTTAATACATCTCGAATGTATTGGGTATCAGTCATTGTTGTAAGGTTGCCTATTCATAATGTTGTAGTATCTAGTGCTAGTCCGAGAAATCCCTGAAACGTATCGTTCGGTGATCTGGACTTGTTATATACCTGACAAACTGTTGAAAACGGCGTTAATCTTAAATCTGCCAATCAATCAACTAAAGCTTGAAATAAAATGCAGATAAACCGGTTTGACATTACTCCAATCTCATTTAAACGAGACCTAAACTTCGCTATGTCATTTATAAACCTGATGACTGTCCAATAAAGGTCGTCTCAGATTGACATTTACGTCAGCCAATGGAATTTCATCCTCGGTACCCAGGCTATTCATAAAATATATGATACCCTGGGCAAATGGCTGTAAAAATAATGTATGAGGTGAAATGCAGCCGATTGATTGGCCGCATGACACAAACTTCATGCGATACGAACATTACAGTGTAGTTACGGAGGAAATTGTAGTGCATGCTTTACGAAGTTTCGCTAGCCAATTTGCCCAGGGTAGCATATCTTTTATGAATAGCCTGGATACCGAGAATGATGGAATTGTCGCTTACCAAACATTTCGGTATATAATAGGTAAGATGACCCGTATAAATAATTGATATAGTCGAGCGCTCTGATTGTATAGCCCGGGCGTGTGTTGTATCGTGCGATAACACTGGACATTAAAACTAAGCCCGTGCCCATGAGTATTTAACTCTTTCAGCGCCAAAGGCAATATTGAGGTTTTTGCATACAATACTGATTCAGGCGAGTCAGCTCGTAACGAACTGTCTCACCTGAAATCAGCATTGTTTGCCTTTTATTTATCAAAATAGTCCAAACTTCTATTATATGAGAAATGGAGACGCCCGATTTTGAACATGGAAAAGTCTACTTTAAACAATTCGGCGCTGAAAGAGTTAAGTGTGTAAGGCTAATTCTAGACGACCTTTTATGCGGGGGCACTAGTCCGATCCAATATACGGACAGCCATTTAGTGTGGTCTCATTTTAATGTAATTTGAATTACTCCTATAAACTCTTCAAAATCAGCTACAAGTAGATAATCCAGTAAACGGTAAATACAGTTCGCTACAGGAAAATCGACCTTGTGGAATATGCGACCACTGAAGACCCAGATCAGACTACGCCAGATTACCCCTTGTTCGCTTATTAGTCTGAAGAACATTGTTTGTTTTGCGTTCTGGTTCAAATTAGGTTTTGTCCGTATGCAGATGTTTGTTTTATTGGGGTTTTACGCCGCTTTCAACATTATTTCAGTTATATCACGGCGACAGTTCACTTATTCATGATCTCTGGGTAAACAAACCGGTACTAGGCTAGAAAATGTGCCTTGGCCAAGGGCGCTCCAC
>JASEVX010000466.1:93505-113847 GCA_031761405.1 Serripes groenlandicus | reverse complement strand
CACTGAATACTACAAACTGCATGAATGAGTTAGATCAACATATGAGAGAAAATAAGTGTTTTCATCATCACACTGTACACAGCCACTGTACGCATACATTTAGAAGAATTATAGATGCAACTTCTTGGTCCGTATTAATAGTATGTATAGTCGACATTAAAAGAATATTCTAAATTGCGTTATTTGTCCGATTTAAGAATAGGAATGCATATAAATCGGTTGAGAATATGGACCTAGGTGATTATGTGATTTTACGGCCCGTTATTTCACCTCTACAACTCGTTTTGTGTTAAAACAAGGTTAGACACGTCTATATTTTGGGAATTGGTTTAAGTATTACATTAACGAACGTTGTCAGAATACACCAAGACCTCGTTTCCCCTGTGGCTCCTTGTAACGTTTACATTTACTCTAAGGAAAGGTGAACGATGAACACTACAGCCACCGACCTTGTGACAGTCTACATCCTCGAGAACCGATTAAAGTGTAAAAAGAGATGTTAATGGTACTTTGATCCTTTACCACATACAGACGGATTTTGAAAAGAAAATGTGGTAAAGGGAAACGTTATTTATTTGGTAAAATGATTTCAACTCTCTTCAATAATTTATCAGACTTTCATTTATATATAGGTTTATATATATATCCAATAATGTTGACAGCGAGCATTTTAGTCGTCTGCTGCAGATCAGCCTGGTCAATGATTGAAACCATGCTTATGAATTGGGCAAATGAGCCGTTCCACGAGAAAACCAACATCATGAATGGCCTCTATGTATTGTATCGACCAGGATCAGCATGCGCATTCCGCGCAGGCTAATCCGGGCCGACACATTCCGTCTCAGGGGGATTTAGAGTAATGATTTCTGAAACAGAAAAGCCACAGGAGGCGAAAAGTGTCCGAATTTGCCTAGGCCGCATGCTTAGGTTCCATATCAAGCATATTGTATGTGCGTGGGTGTACTTGTATGCGTGCACGAATACGTATTCATGTATGCAAGTATGTACACTAACAAACACAGCATCTAACAATTCCTTACTACACACACATTCATGAATAAT
Source organism: Serripes groenlandicus (assembly GCA_031761405.1). NCBI lineage: Eukaryota > Metazoa > Mollusca > Bivalvia > Cardiida > Cardiidae > Serripes > Serripes groenlandicus. The sequence goes on along the minus strand of JASEVX010000466.1, from coordinate 112,785 downwards.
CTTTGTAAATATACTCATATATATATATTGTATAGGCTGATATATACTGTATTGTTTGATTGCACTAATGTTCTTGTTTGTCACATGTCTATTTAATGTTTGTATTTGTTTGTCTTTCGTATAAGATGCCGAGCCCCGGTAGCTCAGACGGTAGCGACGCGGGCTGTCAATCCAGGGGTTGTGAGTTCGAATCCCGGCTCGGCCAACTTTCTTTCCGACGATTGACAAAAGTCATTCGTCTTCCACCAATGGGCTAAGTATATGTGGAAAAGCAGCCAGTTGCTTGGGAAGATTGTTGTGTGGAGAACTGATGTGAGAAAACCAGGAGATGCATGAGTATGTGAACTGGCCGCCATGATATGAGAAATTGTTAGAAACGGTGTTAAACCCCAATAAATCAATCAATTCGTATAAGATGAGTGTATGTAACCCTCTCCTTTAATGGAGGCAATACAGAACTACTACTACTAATACCAGAACTACTACTACTACTACTACTACTACTACCTATGATGCATTGATTTGTCACTCAGGATAAGTAAAATTGCATGTTGACGCATCTGAAGCAGCTTAGGTTTAAAAACATTTTGTTGCTCATTATGTGCAAGTTTTCCTTTTACTACAATGTTTTCAATTCTTATTGTGTTTGTCTATGTGTTTTTCAAATCCGTCTCATGCAGATTTGCTGTATGTGGGAAAGGGCTTAAGGTGGAATCATACCTTTGAAATAACGTCGTTTTTGACGTCAAAATGTACGTTTTTGCGACAATGACAGTGTTGTTAAAGAAATCACCATGGCTTTCTCGTTTGAAGTGGAATTTGGAAAGAGTTAACACCAGACTGAAGAGAATAAAATCACCTGCGTAGTGATATAATTTCCATACAACTGCCAAGACAATTAACGTAACATAAGGGGAGTAAAAATGAAAATTTCGCTAAAATATTTTAACAGTAATTTGGTTATTTCAAATTTATTAAAAATTCGCCAGAGAGATTTTTTTTAAAAACTTATATAATTTAGAACTACTTTTTGTCTACCATTTACCAAAATTTCAAGAAAATATATCGTGCAGATCTTTAGTAAATTGCAATGACGTTACAGCTCTGTCACGCGACAAACCGTACACTGCGGAATTTAAATTGAAACGTACCAAGGGTTATTAAAATGAACTCCCCGATTTTTCATAAAAATAATCAATTTTACTCTTTTACAAAAGTGGTAAACTGTATCTATTATACTCCTTTAATATTAAATATGTTTTATATAAACTGTCTTGTCTACTTCGTTGTTTATCTGTTAAATCATTTTTTCACATTCCATGTATTAGTATTAGTCTCAAACTGTCGCTTGCAGTTCTTATAGATAGATTGTATTTCACTTATTCGAATACATGTAATTCGTCATTTACATACATACATTTACATACACAAATTGATACGGAAACATCAAATAGTAATTCGATATAACATGAAGTTTCGTGATTTTACATAACCCAACATTTCTGATACGAAATTCTTCAAACAAGAGCATCGTCAGAATTATCATGGAAGAAATTGACATTGTTAATATATTTTATTATTACTTTCCTATTTGTCACCCTAGGTATTTTGTAATGTATCTTCAGATAACAGTAAATACAGAATGCGTTTCTCTTTATCAGGCACAAAGCATGTTTCAGCACTTCAACGATTATAACTGTCATGCAAAGCTTTCTATCTATTCTATCCGCGATCATGCTTTTGTTATTTAAGGAAACACTTTATATGATAACACATCAAGAAGAACTATCTGACTTTCTTCCCTTTGGAAAACCTTATGTACAAGATTTTATGAAAGTTTCGACTTGATTGTATTCACAGAGCTCCGCAGTTCAATTCAACTTAGAGCTGTTTGAATACAGATGTTTATTGACAATATTTCCCTGTATAGTTTGGGTAAATAACCCACTATTATTGTCTACATACATATTCCGTGGAGTGCCATCACATCGTTGTCTGCACTATGTAGTGAGTCTTCAATGTCATTGCACAGGTGTCTGTAAATTGTAGACAGCGTATATCCGGGTAATGATACCTTTTGTTTTATAATTTGAAGTGTGTTGACAACACCAGTAATTAGGTACGAACATGTGACCAAAAGTGTGATCTTCTACGGTTTTATGGCATTGTGATTTACTTAAAATCAACCCGATAGTTTGTCTTTAAATTCGGGTTAAGGGTAAAAAACAATTCTCAAGACAAAACGAAGTACCGGTAGTTACTAAATAACGGGGACACATGGATTAAACAAATAAAGATAGAAGAAGGGGTTGGTGGCTCTGTTACATTTTCAGATCCAGAACGCGCGTACCCGCGCACGTCAGCAGTATTAAGGCATAGCGTTTTACTAAAAGTCCGCCCGATATATTTCCAACAAATTTGAGTAAATTGGAGAAGAAATGGTGTTCTGAATTATAATGATTTCTTTTAAAAGAAATATCTAGGGCATTTGTTTTGTTAGTAAATTAGACGTAATGTAATAACTGTATTATTAGTCAGCGAGTTCGTTAAATAAACCAAGTTTTGCTTTAAAATTATTTAAGGAAAAATTGTGAACTATATATCATGACGGAGTTTATATCATTCGAGATAGTAATGGTCATTATAAAAACAATAAAAGTCCAGAACTAATTGCAGTTATATATACTCACGGTAAATCAAGATAGATCACAATAAATGAAATAAAATAAACCACAAGTGTGTAGGTCCGCATTTTATTTCAGTAACAAAGTTCGTCTGCAGCAGTTGACACTTGTTGATTTAAATCACACTGAAAGCCGATGTTTCAAATTGCGAAACAATAACCTCAGTCAGGAAGAGGCGGTACTTATCGTCAAACATATACGAACCCTTATACCCCTGAATTTCGGCAACCGGTAGTAAAAATCCCTAATTAACCCTTTCGCTGCCAAATGCAATTAAAGGCTTTTGCAAACAATGCAGACTCGAATAAAATCTGCATTGCTTGCCACTTAGACATTGAATTTTAACAAATTTCCTGTTGGACGAAAAAAGGAGTGGTCCAATTTTCAACATGGAAGTTTCGACTTTGTGTAATTCGGCAGTGAAAGAGTTTAATGGCAAGTTATTAACCCTTTACCACATACGACATATCTACAACAATACATAAAATCTCACTGAACGAAAGTATAATTTTGAAGTAATGTTGAAAACACTGTGGCAAAAGGAGAAATTGCTGATTATGAGCAATTTCTCATTTTGCCCCAACGTTTTCAAAAGTGGTATCTGGTCTTCTGCAGATGCGTCGAAATTCGCATTCCAGTGTCAAAGGGTCAAATACAATAAAGACTAACATTTACTTAATATAGAGGAATGAGTACAGCTAACAATGTAGATCAAATTAAGATAGCTCGAGTGTGTATGGTGATTTCGGTCTACACCGTGATTATAAGTCGTGCACATCCATGACAGACACATGTTGTGTGAAGTCGTGTACAACGGGACAAGGGTTAAAGATTGAGATGAGATTGGTATCCATACACTTACATCAGAGTCTTCACTAAACATTGGATAACTAGTATAACTAAACATTGGATAACTAGTATTAGTATAACTAAACATTGGATAACTAGTATTAGTATAACTAAACATTGGATAACTAGTATTAGTATAACTAAACATTGGATAACTAGTATTAGTATAACTAAACATTGGATAAATAGTATAACTAAACATTGGATAACTAGTATTAGTATAAATAAACATTGGATAAATAGTATAACTAAACATAAAAACAGACCGCTAGAAGTCTTTTCACGAGACAAATATTACATGGGAACATTTTTCGATGACAGCACAGACCTGTTGTAACATCCGGGTATAGAGGTCGGCAGTGTTTACGAGTGTGTGTCTTAAGTTACGTGAATTGATGCATCAACTTCCTTACGACAAGCCTCGGAACCAACCAATGGCATGTTTTATTTACGTCATTGAAAATCTGGCTATTTTGTATGTGACTGTTACTCGACTTAATCTGTATAAGGGGAAAAGAGGGTCTTGTAAGGGATAAGAGTAAAACAAAATACTTGTTCAATGAAACTATGTGTAATTGCAAACAAGTAATTAAATATATATCACTTACAATTGTCCCATAGATATAAAATTCAGTAGGCTTTCCAGAAATTAACCATTTTTAATGCATCCGGGTTTCGGTTGATGCAATTTAAACGTGCGTAATCAGTCGATCATTTGCATAGCTCTATCATTCATACAATCTTGTAAAACCACATTAACGGAGTTATAGAGAAATGGTGAACTTACGACCACTTACAGACACTTTTTGTTATCTCTGCAGCAGACGACTTTTGAAAATATTTTGGCAAAGGAGGAATGTTTCAACATTATGAGAAATTTCTCTTTTTTCTACAATGCTTTCAATTCTGTTTTTCGACTCGTATCTTAGGCCTGGGTTCTTTTATTCAAACTATTGTGTTGTATGATGCTCTACGCGACTTTCAGCATTTTGTTCAGTTATATCACGGCGTTTTGTGGGTTAGTTACGAGTAGGATATATATACATTTGGTCCATTTATCATGAAACCAGCGATTCAGCCATAGTGCTAATCCCACTATCATGAACAATAATTTTATTTGACGTAAACTGTACAGTTTCTTGCCATTTTGACAATATTTAAACAAATTACAATTAACACACACATAATAAAATAATAGTAGTACAGGGCGGGACCCTAGACCAAAGTGTTTACTATATGTTCTATAGGAATCCGCCATTTTGTTTTGAGAAGTCAATTTTTTTCCTATTTATTCCTATATAATTAATGGGAACCCGTCATCTTGTTTGTGAGGAGTCAATTTTCTGTTTTGGATGATTTGTAACCTTTATAGTTCAGGTGTGCGAACAATGCCCCCATTTGATTTGTTAAAGGGCAAGCAGGATTGGGAATTGAGTGTTGCACTTATGCTAATGAAACACTCGCCTGCCTGTGCATGTTTTAGCTTAACTTAACTTTTTAATATTCTTTCCATCACCAACTCAGTCATCTATTAGTAATCAACTCTATGAACGAAATAATCGCGTCAAAATCTTGAATTGCATCAAAATCATAACGAACAAACTGTTAACATCAAATGTTGATCTGTGTAATACAAATTTAGACTAAAAGGATGAATCAGTTATGTTGTAACAACCAATATCCGCGAGTCATTTACCTGATTTTGGCCGAAAGAAATGATCGATTTCTTGCAAGATTTATTCGTTCTCCCTATTATAATCAAAGTATTCTAAACGCTTTATAAACAAGTGTTTAGAACTCGCAATCGTCGTAATTTAAAGCGCTCAAATGATTTGATGAAATCTCTTTCTTAGAAGTCGGGAATTTAGACGCGGACCGTGTCGAAAGCACCTATCCAAAATGCAAAAATCATCATTAATCGTTGACTTATTGTCGATTGAACTAATGTTTTTGCCTGCTTGTGGTATATATGTGAAAGGAAAATTACCTATTGAAAACGAATACATAACTAAAACGACATTGATGGGCTTCGTTACTAGAAACGTATGGAACGCCGAATCTACATAAACTCAAATATTTGAAGAGCTCTTCAAATATTTAGAGAGCTCTTCAAATAATTAGAGAGCTCTCCAATTGAATTAATGATATCATTAATTCAATTGGAGAGCTCTCTAATTGATTTGCAGACCTCTCTAATTCAATTGAAGATATCTCAAAATCAACAATTCATTTGTTGCTCTCACTAATTGAATTAGAGAGCTCTCCAAATCAATTGGAGATATCTTTAATTCAATTAGAGAGAGCAACAAATCAATTGGAGATATCTCCATTTCTTCCAAATTAAACATATCCATAATTGATTTGGAGATATCTCCAATTGAATTGCAGAGCTCTCCAATTGATTTGAAGATATCTCTTATTGATTTGGAGATATCTTCAATTAAGTTGATTTGGAGATATCTTCAATTGAATTAGAGAGCTCTCCAATTCAATTGAAGAGCTCTTCAATTGAATTAATGATATCATCAATTCAATTGGAGAGAGCTCTAAATATTTGAAGAGCTCTTTAAATATTTGAGTTTATGTAGATTTGCGTTCCCTCTTCAAAACATTAGAGAGCTCTCCAATTGAATTACTGATATAATCAATTCAATTGGAGAGCTCTCTTATTGATTTGCAGACCTCTCTAATTCAATTGAAGATATCTCCAAATCAACAATTCATTTGTTGCTCTCACTAATTGAATTAGAGAGCTCTCCAAATCAATTGGAGATATCTTTAATTCAATTAGAGAGAGCAACAAATGAATTGGAGATATCTCCAATTCTTCCAAATTAAACATATCCATAATTGATTTGGAGATATCTCCAATTAAATTGCAGAGCTCTCCAATTGATTTGAAGATATCTTCATTTAAGTTGATTTGGAGATATCTTCAATTGAATTAGAGAGCTCTCCAATTCAATTGAAGAGCTCTTCAATTGAATTAATGATATCATCAATTCAATTGGAGAGCTCTCTAAATATTTGAAGAGCTCTTCAAATATTTGAGTTTATGTAGATTTGGCGTTCCATAGAAACGAGCACATGTTCGAAGGAATAGATGGACTGAGAGAAAGAGAAAGAAAAGGCTAAGCAATGCATACTATCATTATGAATAAGGACATGAACGAATATGTATTGACTAGCGCCTAGAATTTCGTACTAGCCCGATCCTGTATTCCACTCGCTTATGCTAGCGGGCGAGTGGATGTTTACATCTCTGCCGAGAGGGAAGAAAGGGTTACAATTTACAAAGGGTAATTGCGCGGTGAAGTGCTATATTGGAGTAGTGATTATCCAGGGCTACATCCGGGTAACTCAAAGGACGTATATATTTCCAGGGCCACCATAGATAATGAATATTCATAAATTATGCTCTTTTTTTTTAAATAGGTCAGATAAACAAACCCTTAAACATGGCTTTTAACTGCGTTACAGCTGATTTTCGCATCAAAATAGAACGTATATGAAAAGTCAAATGCAAGTCTAGCAAAACGCTTACTATGTTTATAATCCGGTTAACCGTATGCATATTCATGAATTCTGATAAACAAACCATGTCTTTATCATGACGTTGAACTACATGTTAAAGAAGGTTTCGCATCATATAGACCTTGTATCGAAAATCCACAAGCAGAACGTTTACGTGCGGTACTATACGTGCAGTAAAATATGTTTAAAGAGGCTATGCCATTCGCATTGAAAAACCATTGATTACGTTCTCAACAAAATCAAACAAATGGTTCTTCGTTGAAGAAAGGGTTCAAACTTGATACGAGGCGTTCTCTGATTTTACGTTGATTTGCGTAAGAATATTCCAAGACAATATACATTCAAATATGATATTTACAAAAATACTTGTTATTTTAAATGGCAGGCTTGAATAATCGGATATGTTTTTTCTTAATTACTCCATGTTTGCTTTTGTAAGTATTCATTAATTAGTCAAACAAATTTGCACTATTTGGCGGTGAACGGCATATACATCACGTGACTTCAAAATCCAACATGTAAACTATGGCATGCGCAGCTCTACCAAAAATAGATAAATGCCAAATATGATAACGCCAGGGAGGGAAATCATTTGAACTGTATATAACTCGATAGTATTGGCATGGACCTGACCTTTTAGCAAAAATATTTATTATTCTGACATACATTTACTATCATCAAACATAGGTGTGTGCAGTTTTACCAACAACTATTTTCATAGGTTTTGTTTGTTTGTTGGAGTTTTACGCCGTTTTCAACATTATTTCAGTTATATCACGTCGACAGTGCACTTGCACATTAATCCTGTGTAAACAAACCAGTGCTAGGCTAGAAAATGTATCTCCCCCAATGACACTCCACCATGACCGTCGCGCCGCGACTGGGGATCGAATCCGGGACGCCCGGCTCCAAATCCCCGACACTACCCACTCGGCCACGGTGGAATATATCTTTTTTATATGAAAAGTTTGATGAAAATACAAGTTTGTCATTATATTTTATATCTTTGTAGAAAGATCAGGATCAGGTCAATATTGTTGAGTAATACCAATAAACAAACTGGTTTTAAATCATATTGCTGGCTACTGCAAATCAGGACAAGTAATTACATTCAGTGTACCTAATAGATAGTAACAGTTAGTATGAGTCAAACTTCAACCTACAAAAAGTTATGGCAAGTTAATGAATCATTCAAGCGCCCACTAGCAAAACCTTACCGAAAGGAATGGCAAGTTAAAGCCCTCTCAAACTAAGACCTATTAAAAGTAATGGCAAGGTAAAGCCCCCACCAGCAAACGCCTACCCAAAATAATAGCAAGTTAAAGTCCCCACAAGATAATACCTACCGAAAGGAATATAAATTGAAAGCACCCTCAAACTAAAAACCTATCGAAAGTAATAGCAAGTTATAGCCCCCTTAAGCTTAAACCTACCGAAAATATTGGCAAGTTTAAGCCCCAACAAGCATAAACCTACCGAAAGTAATGGCAAATTAAATTCCCCACAAGTAAAAACCTACCGCATGGAATATCAGATCAAAGACCCCTTAAACTAAAACCTACCGAAATGAATGGTAAGTTAAAGCTCCCTCAAACTAAAATCACCCGAAAGTAATGGCAAGCTAAAGCCCCTCAAGCAAATACCTACAAACCTACCGAAAGGAAGGGCAATTTTAAACACCACCCCCCCCCCCCCCCCCCCCCCCCCATCAAACTGAAACATACCGAAATAAATGGCGAACTAACACCCTCCTCGCCCCCATGCTGATCTGGGTCGATACATTACGCTGAGTCCACAATGTTGGTTTTCTCGTGGAACGGCTGATATGTTATTTATAGTACCCAGGTGCTACGAGATCTAAGTTACCTTTTAAAGTATGTAGACTAATTAATTGCATCTACAGCAGACAGTTTTTGAAAATACAAAATCACACAAAATTACATATTTTGATAGACACTAGTCTTGAGTAACCTCCCTCTACCATTACATTAATATCGGGACAGTCATGCACAAATAATAGCGGCCCTTTAGGACATGGTGTTGCCAGAGTAAAACGATAGAGACAACCTTGTTGTTGACCAACCGGTTAAACCTTTCAGACTCTATAAGAATGTTGCATCATTATTGATGTATTGATTCCGAACATCAAATTGTATTAGTCCGCTATAGAGTTTACGAAAATCAATTGTATACTAATTTACTAATTCACTATTTATAAAATATAAGGGTATTTAACCAATAGTGTCGACAGTGTTGGTTCATGGCAGACGTACTAATCTACTATAGTACGCTAGCTACACTACTATACACATACAATACCCCCTTTTTTTAATTCTGAATGAGACCAAAAACGAGTACAAAGGGAATGATGATGAGCAAACAAGATTGATTACATTAAGATTTAATATTTATAAACATGTACAAAAACACTCAAACAATATATAACAGCGACTACCAATGGCCCTGCGTTTCTTACAAGACATTTGCCGTGTAAGGATTTCATATAAAATACAATTTGACCAACGTTTCCGTAAAATACAGAACATTTTGTAATGGCATGTGTTTATTGTGAGCCAATTACCACTTAAGCATCATTATTTAAATCGTTGGATGCAGATGTGTTAAAGCAGTTGTGCTTGTGGGAAAAGTTTATCATGTAAACATGTTCGAGAATTAGATAGCGTTTTGTTTTACTAACCTGAGATGTCAAAAGTAAACCAATGACATCAATTTCCTCTCGTTCAATTTGTTTTGTGACTCTTCGGTCGACCTCCTTTGTAATATAGAGTTCACAGAGATTGACCAGTCGTTTTTGTCCATATTCATCCGCCAGAACCATGAGACCCACTGAATCGCACTCCTCGATTGGAGAGTGATCTGTGTACAGGTATTCGAGGAACGCCAGTAGTGTTTCTTCTGTCGTATTTGGAATGTTAATCTAAAACAGAAAGAAAATATAATTGTAAATCAATAATATGGGTAGAGTGAGATTAGTTTCCGGAGTACTATAGCAAATTAGTACTTCTGGCATGAATCAACAATGGCGACTAGATTGGTCACCTCCCATTATATATATGTATCGCATAGTAAGTAAACTCTACAGCGGACCAATCAAACTTGATGTTTGGAATCAATACAGGTTTAATGAAGCAAGCTACTTTCGGAGTTTGAATGGTTAAACCGGTTTATGTCTGACCCGATGATGTAATGGTACATGTAGGGGCAGGTAACTCCAGACTAGAGTAGAGTCTGGCGATGTGGTGTCTTATTACCTCTCCGGTATGGTTCCATTTGAAGTACTGATTGTCGTAAAATTAATAGGACTTTAGTTCTAGTTATTGTTGGTAAAAATATGCATTCAAGATTATATTACCTAAGGACGTAGCGTGTTATATGAATTTAAATTGTCGTAAGACTAATGGGACAATAGTTCGAGTTATTGTTGGAAAAAATATGCATTCAGGATTAGATTACATGCGGACGTTTAGTGAAGGCTTTGATGTGGATGCATTAATACCCAAAACTGTTAGACGCGGCTTTTTTTATTTTTTAGCAAACAATATCCAACATTAGGATAAATATATATACATATATAATATCAACAGCATCCTGTAATGTAAATTGAAGACAAATAAGTGAACTCATCCGATATTAAGGTTAGTTTGGATCTATATTTTACAGTAACATCAAATCCATTCAAATAACAACTTTAAGTGTATTATGTTTTTCTTCTTCATATTATATTCGATCAGAAAGCTAATACATGGACACCAAACACCAAGTTTGAATTTCTTTCTTTAAACTTAATTCTATTGATATTTTACAAGCCTGGAGTTATAGTAGATTTACTTTTCTGCAGTTTAAACACATAGATTATCTACTGAACATTCTTCAGTATCTTTAGAATTAACAGTGAGTGGGGGTAGTGGATCATATGTAGAACGCCGGTCTTGTATTCGATTCCCCTTGACAGCGGTGGCTAAATTTCGGACCTCTCCACACACTCTGCGTGATTACTGCCTGAATATCGAAGAAGCAGATATCGAGATTAATACATATAAATGAGTTGACTTACCTCACTTATGTTCCTTTTACTTTCTGCAAAATGGCCACCAAACATGGCTGCCATGACTGCACATCGGGTTGTCAGAACACATTTATGGGCATACACTTTCGTCTCAGTTGATAGATAAAAAGTGACATAAAATAAATGGTCTTAAATAATAAGGTCCCATTTATTAAATCATGCATATTATTCTATTTAATTTAAATCACAATAGATAACATTTCCTATTACAACATATGCCTATGAGCAGTGCTCTTATTAATTTTGTTTTATAGCAGTCAGGTAGAAATCTAAATCATAGTAAAATAATAAAAGATTGGAAACTTTATTTACTCAAAAATACTTTCTTCTGAACTATATTTTCTAAATATGACTTTGTTCGAGAAATTTCAAATAAATCTTTGCATTTCCCCTTTCACGTAATTATTATAGGTTTGGAAAGAGAACTGCATGCGCATTCAGGCTAATGTTCGTAATGGAAAGTGTGCTTAACAGAAAATTCTCAAAACCTTTCATGACTAATGGCGAACAGTGCCAATAATGATCAGAATGGTTGCTCGGGTCCCAAATGCCTAACAGTTGATTTCGTAGAGAGACGCTCTTATTATATAATAACTGTAAGTACATCTATAATAATCTGTCACATGTTTGCTATACCCAGCGAAACAAAGCGTGTCATTTGGTACACTTTAACCACCGCTTCTGTTGGTCTTTTGTTTGGTTAGTCGTCAGTAGCAGGACACACGAACTTTGTGGATCTATTTATTTCATCGATATTTAAGCTATATCAATGTTCAATAAAACTTTGGACATATGATAATTTTGGATCATATCAGATAAGTTGTTTTATAGTTATCTCTCCTTGAGCTGTGATTGGTTGTTTTACTACCAATACAGTTGGAAGAGTTGGGAGAATATAAAGCCACCTTAGTTACATTGTGACGTTCCTAGTTTGCTTCGTAAAACACATACCATCAGCATTGAAAACCACAACCGCCCTCTCAGATTGGCTGAAAAACTGTACCTTCATTTTGGCTCCCGTTTCATCATTAAGAAATGTACCAATGCTAGGATTCAGAAACTCCTGTACGGTTAGGAGATTGTTACAGAACGCCTATAGATGAGACAATTTAAATATGGCCGCCACTTTTTTCAGATCTTTGATTTCGTTTTCACTTACTTCTTCCGGGTCTGGGAACCTTGGTTCACCTGTTGTAATAAGAGATGAGATTAACCCATTATGAGCACTTTCTTCTTTAGTTAGAAAGATTCCCAAAGTCGTATGCTGCAAAGTGTCTGAATGGGTCTGCATGTGGGAAATGGTTAAACAATACGTGTATGCGGTTATGCGCGACTTTAACACTTTCCCACATACAACTAATCTGCAGCAGACGACTTTGAAAACATATTTGCAAAAATGTGAAGAATCTCTTTAAAGAAACATAGTGACAAAAGGATAACTTGCTTATCATGAGTAATATATCCTATTGTCAGAATGTTTTCGAAAGACGTCTGCTGTAGAAGTAAAGGGTTTAACTGCATCTTGGTCTACCTTTGTTTGCTTTTTATTTAACCATATTGGACATGGATTACTGCAAAGATATGAAATAACTTATCAAATAGCAAGAATGGTGATATAAATTTTAAGGAATTAAGCAGGATAAAAATGATTGCATGTTTTATTTCATTTAACATTATTGTATCTTATAACTCTCCATATTGAGAAGTAAAACAAGCAATATGAAAATTGTCAGAAACGATTTAAATGTTCAGTGACTAGACCATTCGGGTGACAGCGACAGTTAAATTTTCAGGAGGTATACACTGATTGGCGCGTGCCATATATATATATATATGATAGTATTAACATACCTGTATATAAGAACTTCAACACCCGTACATCTCTTTCATTTAAGTAGTCTAAACATATTTTGAAAATAAACTGCATTAGATTAAATAACAATCAATAGAAATTTTGGAAACTTTTCTCATTTCTGAAAACCTCCGACAACCTTCTCTCATATTGTGACCTTGACCTTTCATTGTACACTGAATTGACCAGATAGCGGAAACATCAGAACGAGCTAAGCTAGCTCTTCTCTCTGGTTGCAAATCTTCTTAAGCATTCTGTTTACAGGGTGTTAACAATTCCCCAGTTACGACACATCTACAACAGATTACTTTGAAAACATCTTGGCAAAAATACGGAATATAAATAAAAGTATACTAAATGGATACAGTTTAAAAGATAGTCACAAAAAAAGGTATTGCTCATAATGAACAATTACTCCTTTTGTCACGATGTTTTCATAGGTAGTCTGCGGCAGATGCGTCGAAATGTGTCTATATAAGGGGAAAAGAAACTGTTTGGAAGTAAGATGTACATATCTTTTTGATAACTTGGAACTTCTGGTTTATTATTAGCACCTAATTACCCACCGTCATAGGTTTGGAAATACCAAGAATCTTTGCAAACAGTTTCGACGCAGACCATACAACTAGACTGTGTGTGTTTGGTATAGGTTTTCCGTCCACTAGGATGGTGACATCACAGTGTTGAGAGTTCTAAAAATCCGCTATGTGTTTATATTCTGCAGGCCTTTCCATGAACTCCGGTTTGAATGGATGTATTATTCTGTGTTGTGGCTTATGGACGAACAGGACATATCCAGAACAACCTTCGTCGATATTAAAATCATTAAATCACTCATAAAAATAGTTTGGTTTGTATCCCTTAAAACGACCTAAAACAGGGCCTCATTAAACGAAATATAGCTTGATAATATTTATTAATTCTCTTTTTAATTTAATCTTTTCTAGAATTCATACGCATTTTGACACAGCTGCAACAGAAAACTTTTGAAAACATAACAAAACGTATCAAAAGAGGGAATTGCTAATAATGAGAAATTCATCCTTTAGCATTGCGTGTTTTTAACTTATTTTTAGCTCGACTATTCGAGGAATATGAGAGCTATACTACTCACTCTCGGGGAATCCGGTGTGGTCGAGTGGTTAGCGTCGGGGATTTCGAAACCGAGTGTACCGGGTTCGATCCCCAGTCGCGGCAATACGGTCATGGTGGAGTGCCCTTGGGCAAGGCACATTTTCTAGCCTAGTACTGGTTTGTTTACCAAGGGATCATGAATAAGTGAACTGTCGCCGTGATATAACTGAAATATTGTTGAAAGCGGCGTAAAAACGCAATAAATGAAATAAATGAAACTACTCACCCTGGCGTCGGCGTCGGCGTCTGCGTCACACATTGGTTAAGGTTTTGCATGCAAGTACTTAAATACTACATGTATTGCATTGAAACTATCTACAACCCTAACCAACTATTACACCTATGTGTGATTATCAAGTAAGATAACTCTATCCTGCAAGTTATGGCCTATTTTTACTAAGAAATTCTGGTTAAAGTTTTGCGTGCAACTATATTAAGAGTCCATATCTATTTACTATATGCACTGCATTGAAACTGTATACAACCCTACCCAACTATCATACCTATGTATATAATCAAGTAACATAACTCTATCCTGCATGTTATGCAAGTTATGGCCCTTTTTTCACTTAGAAATTCTGATTAAAGTTTTGCGTGTAAATTAGGAGTCCATATCTCAATATTTACTTGATGCATATCATTGAAACTTTCTACAATGCCATTTAACTGCCACACCTATGGAAATAATCAAGTTTGATAACTCTATCCTGCATTTCATGCAAATTATGACCTTTTTTTTACTTAGAAATTCTGGTTAAAGTTTTGCGTGCAACTAAATTAAGCGTCTATATCTCATTATTTACTTGATGCATTATAGATAGGTAGATATTGTATTATTTAAGTGCAACCCATACATACAACACAATACAATACAATTAAATGATATGTCATAGCCAGCATTCAATGGCTTACGAAGCACTATCATTTTGTTTTACAAATGAATTCATGAAAAGTTTACATTTATATGCCAATGTTTATGAAAGTCAAGTTATAGTTACGTTTAGTCTATCAGTGATAGTACATTAATACAGTTATTATATTAAGTAGTTAATCGTATACGTTTCTTTTATGCAAGTATTGAGAATGAATTATATTGAAACTTTATACAACCCAACCCAACTATCACACCTATGTAGATTATCAAGTAAGATAACTCTAACCTGCATTTTATGAAAGTTATGCCCCTTTTTTTGCTTAGAAATTCTGGTTCAAGTTTTGCGTGCAACTAAATTAACAGTCTATATCTCAGTATTTACGTGATGCATTGCATTTAATCTAAAGTACAACCCTTCTCAACTATCACAACTATGTAGATTATGAAGTTAGATAACTCTAGCCTGCATTAAATGCAAGTTATGGCCTCTTTTCACTTATAAATTCTTGTTAAATGTTTGCCTGCAACTACATTAAGAGATCATATCTTAGTAATTACTTGATGCATTGCATTGAAACTTTATTCAACCCTTTCCAACTATCATACCTATGTAAATAATCAAGTATGATAACTCTATCCTGCATATAATGCAAATTATCAGCCTTAAGAAATGATGGTTAATGTTTTGCGTGCAACTACATTAGAGTCCATATCTCAGTAACTAATAAGCGGTGAGATAGTCGTGCGCGCTGTCCTCCGACAGCTCTTGTTTTATTTAGATATTCTGGTTAAAGTTTTGCGTGCAACTAAAAAGATTCCATATCTCGATAGTTACTTCATGCATTACATTGAAACAATGCTTACCAACTACCCCATCTATGGAAATAACCAAGTTTGATATCCATATCTCAGTATTTGCTTAATGCATTGCATTGAAACGTTATACAACTCTACCCAACTATCATACCTATGTATATAATCAAGTAACATAACTCTATCCTGCATTTTATGCAAGTTATGGCTCTTTTTTTACTTAGAAATACTGTTTAAAGTTTTGCGTGCAACTACATTAAGAGACCATATCTTGGTAGCTACTTGATGCATTGCATTGAAACATTTTACAACCCTTCCCAACAGTCACACCTATGTAAACAATCAAGTATGATAGAATATTTTGCAAATTATGGCCCTTTTTTACCTAGAAATTTGGTTAAAGTGTTGCATGCAACTGCATTTAGAGTTCATATCCTAGTATTTACGTGATGCATTGCTTTGAAACTTTATACAACCCTTCCCAACCATCACACATATGTAAACAATCAAGTACGATAACTCTATTCAGCATATAATGCAAATGATGGCCCTTTTTTTACTTAGAATTATAGTTGAAGTTTTGCGTGCAACTACATTAAGAGTCTATATCTCATTAACTACTTCATGCATTCCCTTGAAACGTTATACAACCCTTCCCAACTACCACACCTTTGAAAATAATTAAGTTAAATAACTCTTTAAAGATTCTGATTAATGTTTTGCGTGCAACTACATTAGAGTCAATATCTCAGTAACTTAAATAAGCGGTGGAATAGTCGAGCGCGCTGTCCTCCGACAGCTCTTGTTTATCTTAAAAATATGAATCGCGTCTGGCAATTGGTGGTCTAAATTAATCTACGTAGAGTGAAGACTCTGACGAGCATGTGCATTCGCACAGTCTCACAAACGCATTCTCTGTCCATCTACGTGTTATGTATCCTGGAAAACTCTGCATATGAGCGCCAACCACGGGGTCGTTTGCGACCGGTGTAGAACCAGACGCTCATTAGTCAAAAGAAGTTTCTGACGTGCATTGTTCATTTAGCGTTGCCAACTTTTGGGGAATCCGGTGTCTCGTAAGCTCCAATGGAGTTATAGAGGGGAAAAAAGTTAAATTGCTCCCATGAATTAGATAATCAATGGATCTTTCCATTTCAAAGGATTATGTTAGATAAACCTTTGCTCTTTAATATATTTTTAATATGATTTTATGATTTTTAAATTTTGGTCCTTTTTATGGTTTTGTTGGGCACCAAATGTTACATTGAAATAAGAAGGAGCTAAACATAATTCTGCTTTATTAAAGTATTCAGAAACATCGGATCGCTTCAATTCAAACGGTTCAAGATGCAGAATTTGTTCTCTCTTTCATTTGTTATAATTGAAAACGTTATGTCATCAATATTTTGGTCCTTTTTGAACATTTATGTAAAATTCGGTGCCTCAGAAAGGTGAAATGCCTGTTTATTGGTTTTTGCGGTATTGTGTTATCTCAGCAGGGTATCAATACTCTTTTTTGTCAAAGCCTTAAATTAACAAATACCAAAGTGTTCACTCTTCTAGAATAAATCGAGACTGAGAATATAATAAAACAAAACATTTTATGACCCCCAATACATTTCTCTAGCTTATCAAGTCAAAAGGACAGCGACAGATACCTGGTAAACTAGCTTATCTAAATGCCAGTATTGCTCGGAGATAGAGATCGCTCGATAGCCTGATAAGCCCTAAAGTTGGCAATGTCGCATTTGATGAATGTGAGTTTCTCACTCGTCAGAAATACTCTTATTTCTTTTTCGTAGAGGATACTATTATCATACAGGTGTGCAATGTGACTTCACCCTTCCTCTCATACAGACGCATTTTGACGCTTCTGCAGCAGACGCCCATTGAAAATATTGTAACAAAATGGGAAATTGTCATGTCAAAGTTCTCATTTTACAATGATTATTGTCAACTCTTTTCAATAATTTTAAAAACCTTTACTTTTAGAAACTCTTGACTCAGTTATAAGGTAGAGATACGCATCTTATACGCCACAAGGATAATCGGTTTGTTCGGACAGACGTGACGTATTTCTGGACGTGACTAAATTATGAAGTAGGGACACGCACCTATTTTACACGTCACAATGATAATCGATGTGTTCGGACAGAATATTTTCGGTATCCATTTAGGTTCGATGTTCTCAAACGAGTTTCTATTCTCAACGGAGTAACACACAAAGAATACGTCCATTTGTGGATAAACTTGGGGGCGTATCCTGTCATAGTCCTCCTGTAATATACAAATGTTTACATATTTCTTATTCTATTGAAAGAATGTTTAATCATTGTGCCGTCTTCAAAACTACATTATATTTTAGTTAAACATTTTAAAACCTTAAAGCTGAGAGTGGTAAGGGTTGAATTCGTCCGAAATATGGCAATAAATCTTCATGAGGATACATAATGGAATATGGTCGGACCTCTACCTCACCTGTGTTTATATTTTATTTTCCCCGAGATACGCCCCTTGTAGCCCAATATGTGTACGCATTTCAGCCGTTCCGCGAGAAAACCAACATTGTGGACTCTGCGTAAAGTATCGATCCGGATCAGCCTAAGCATGCCGCGCGGCTAATCCGGGCAGACACTTTTCGCCTCCTGTGGATCTTCTGTTTCAGGAATCATGACTCTATACCTCTTTCCCCCTTAGACGGAATGTGTCGGCCGGATTAGCATGCGTATACTGCGCAGGCTCATCCGGGTCGATGCATTACGCAGTCCGTTATGTTGGTTTTCTCGAGGAACGGCTCATTTTATAATTTAAATAATGTAAAACCGGAAATGTATCATGTATTTGAACCACGTCAGGCGAAAAGTGGCCCTGTTGTATCTCTGTGGTAGTATCACATTAAGGCAAACGGCAATTACTTTATTTCCATTGTTCCGTCATAAGTCTTCATCCAACCTTGTTTATAAGAAGGCGGGGAGTCTTGGCAATAAAGCTGACAACGTATGCAGTTTGAAGAATGAGATGTGATGAGCTGTGTAACGCATTAGTCCCAGCGAACACTATGAAGTTTCAAACAAAAGAAATAACCCCACAAATACACTTCATGAGTCTGTCTGTCTGTCTGTCTATCTGTGTGTCTCTGTCTCTGTCTCTGTCTCTGTCTCTGTCTCTGTCTCTGTCTCTGTCTCTGTCTCTGTCTCTCTCTCTCTGTCTCTCTCTGTGTGTGTCTCTCTCTCTCTCTATGTCTCTGTATGTCTCTCTCTCTGTGTCTCTCTCTCTGTCTCTCTCTCTGTCTCTCTCTGTCTCTCTCTGTCTCTCTGTCTCTCTGTTTCTCTCTCTCTGTCTCTCTCTCTCTCTGTCTCTGTCTCTGTCTCTGTCTCTGTCTGTCTGTCTGTCTGTCTGTCTGTCTGTCTGTCTGTCTGTCTGTCTGTATGTCTGTCTGTCTGTCTGTCTCTC
>JASEVX010000466.1:69551-93305 GCA_031761405.1 Serripes groenlandicus | reverse complement strand
TCCGGTTTACATTATTTAAATTATATAATGAGCCGTTCCTCGAGAAAAACCAACATAATGGACTCTGCGTAATTCATCGACACGGATGAGCCTGCGCAGTATACGCAGGCTATCGGGTATCAGGCTATCGAGCGATCTCTATCTCCGAGCAATACTGGCGTTTAGATAAGCTAGTTTACCAGGTATCTGTCGCTGTCCTCTTGGCTTGGTAAGCTAGAGTAATGTATGGGGGTCATTAAATGTTTAGATTGATTATATGCCCAGTCTCGATTTATTCTAGAAAAGTGAACACTTTGCTATTTGTTAATATAAGGCTTTGACGAAAATGAGTATTGATACCCTGCTGAGATGACACAATACCGCAAAGACCAATAAACAGGCATTTCACCTTTCTGGGGCACCGAATGTTACATAAATGTTCCAAAAGGACCAAAATATTGATGAAATAACGATTTCAATTAGTACAAATGAAAGAGAGAAAACATTATGCATCTTGAACTGTTTGAAATGAAGCGATCCGATGTTTTTGAATACCTTAATAAAGCAGAATTATGTTAAGCTCCTTCTTATTTCAATGTAACATTGGGTGCCCTACAAAACCTTAAAAAGGACCAAAATGTAAAAATCATAGAATCATATTAAAAATATCTTATTAAAGAGCAAAGGTTTATCTAACATAATCGTTTGAAATGGAAAGATCCATTGATTATCTAACTCGTGGGAGCAATTTAACTTTTTTCCCCTCTATAACTCCATTGTAGCTTACGAGACACCGGATTCCCCAAAATTTGGCAATGCTAAATGTACAATGCACGTCAGAAACTCAGAGTTTTCCAGGATACATAACACGTAGACGGACAGAGAATGCGTTTGTGAGACTGTGCGATGCACATGCTCGTCCGAGTGTTCACTCTACGTAGTTTAATATAGACCACCAATTGCCAGACGCGACTCATATCTGTAAGATAAACAAGAGCTATCGGAGGACAGCGCGCTCGACTATCCCACCGCTTATTTAAGTTACTGAGATAATGACTCTAATGTCAATAAAGAGTTATTTAACTTAATTATTTTCAAAGATGTGATGGTTGGGAAGGGTTGCATAACGTTTCAATGGAATGCATGAAGCAGTTACTGAGATATAGACTCTTAATGTAGTTGCACGCAAAACTTCAACAATAATTTCTAAGTAAATAAAGGGCCATCATTTGCCTTATATGCTGAATAGAGTTATCGTACTTGATTGTTTACATATGTATGATGGTTGGGAAGGGCTGTATAAAGTTTCAATGCAATGCATCAAGTAGATAGTAACATATGGTCTCTTAATGTTGTTGCATGCACAACTTTAACAAGAATGTCTAAGTCCAAAAAGTGCCATAAAATACAACATAAACTTAAAACTCAACATAGGTGTGAAAGTTGGGAAGGGTTCTATAAAGTTTCATAGCAATGCATCAAGTAAATACTAGGATATGGACTCTAAATGAAGTTGCATGCAACACTTTAACCAAATTTCTAGGTGAAAAAGGGCCATCATTTGCAAAATATTCTATCATACTTGATTGTTTACATAGGTGTGATGGTTGGGCAGGGTTGTAAAAAGTTGCAATGCAATGCATCAAGTAGCTACTAAGATATGGTCTCTTAATGTAGTTGCACGCAAAACTTTAAACTATATTTATAAGTAACAATAGAGCCATAACTTGCATAAAAAGCAAGATAGAGTTATCTAACTTAATAATATACAAAGATGTGATAGTTGGGTAGAGTTGTATAACGTTTCAATGCAATGCATTAAGTAAATACTGAGATATGGACTCTTAATTAAGTTGCCCGAAAAGCTTTAACCAGAATTTCTAAGTAAAAAATGGCCATAATTTGCATTAAATGCAGGATATAGTTATCAAACTTGATTATTTCCATAGATGGGGTAGTTGGTAAGCATTGTAGAAAGTGTCAATGTAATGCATGAAGTAAATACCGAGATATGGACTCTTAATTTAGTTTCACGCAACACTACTGAGAAATGTAGTTGCATGCAAAACATTAACCATCATTTCTTAAAGGCTGATAATGAAAAAAAAAATGATAGTGCTTCGTAAGCCATTGAAGGCTGGCTATGACATATCATTGAATTTTATTGTATTGTGTTATATGTATGGGTTGCACTTTACATAATAAAATATCTACCTATCTATAATGCATCAAGTAAATAATGAGATATAGACTCTTAATGTAGTTGCACGCAAAACATTAACCAGAATTTCTAAGTAAAAGAAAAGGCCATAATTTGCATTAAATGCAGGATAGAGTTATCAAACTTGATTATTTCCATAGGTGTGGTAGTTAAATGGCATTGTAGAAAGTTTTAATGTTATGCATCAAGTATATATTGAGATATGGACTCTTAATTTAGTTGCACGCACAACTTTAATCAGAATTTCTAAGTGAAAAAAGGGCCATAACTTGCATAACATGCAGGATAGAGTTATCTGACTTGATTATATACATAGGTATGATAGTTGGGTAGGGTTGCATACAGTTTCAATGCAATGCATCTAGTAAATACTGAGATATGGACTCTTAATTTAGTTGCACGCAAAACTTTTACCAGAATTATCTAACTTGATAATCTACATAGGTGTGATAATTTGGTAGGCTTGTAGAAAGTCAATGCAATACATGTAGTATTTAAGTACTTGCATGCAAAACATTAACAAAGGTGTGACGCGGACGCCGACGCCAGGGTGAGTAGTATAGCTCTCATATTCTTCGAATAGTCTAGCTAAATATGAGTTAAAAACACCCTATGCTAAGATAAATTTATCATTATTAGTAATACCCTCTTTTGATAGGTTTTGTTATGTTTTCAAAAGTTTTCTGTTGCAGTTGTGTCAAAATGCGTATTCATTCTAGAAAAGATTAAATTAAAAAGAGAATTAATAAATATTATCAATCTATATTTCGTTTAATGAGGCCCTGTTTAAGGTCGTTTTAAGGGATACAAACCAAACTATTTATATGAGTGAGTTAAGGATTTTAATATCGACGAAGGTTGTTCTGGATATGTCCTGTTCCTCGATAAGCCATAACACAGAATAATACATGCATTCAAACCGGAGTTCATGGAAAGACCTGCAGAATTTGAACAAATAGCGGATTTTTAACACATTTTTACTGAAAGGATTTTATTTTCATTTCGACATTCGTATTTTGCAGAAACGCACCGCTCTCACAGGATGGGAGAAGTCTAAACAGAAGGAAGGACTCGGCGGCCGATTAAAGCGGACAAAACCAAACATACCCACCGGTCATGCCACCCGCATGTTCGAATATGACTTACAATGTCTCAGAAACAGATAATATTTCAAGCATTGGACAATATTTCAAACCAAAAGCGAATAGAACATCATGCCAAGAAAAATGTTATATATAAGGCTCACACTGACTGGCATTAAATGATACGTTGGCAAATCCAAATCTCTACACTCGCGAGGACACAAGCATTAAAACAGTATATACATCATTCGCTTTACAGGGTTTTTCCCAAAGACAGAAATAGAGACATCTACTTTCGGAGAAGACTGGTACAGAATGTTATAGAACCCTCAACACTGTGATGTCACCATCCTAGTGGACGGAAAACCTATACCAAACACACACAGTCTAGTTTTATGGTCTGCGTCGAAACTGTTTGCAAAGATTCTTGGTATTTTCAAACCTATGACGGTGGGTAATTAGGTGCTAACAATAAACCAGAAGTTCCAAGTTATCAAAAAGAGATATGTACATCTTACTTCCAAACAGTTTCTTTTCCCCTTATATAGACACATTTTGACGCATCTGCCGCAGACTACCTATGAAATCATTGTGTCAAAAGGAGTAATTGCTCATTATGAGCAATACCTTTTTTTGTGACTATCTTTTAAACTGTATCCATTTAGTATACTTTTATTTATATAGATATTCCGTATTTTAGCCAAGATGTTTTCAAAGTAATCTGTTGTAGATGTGTCGTAACTGGGAAATTGTATTGTTAACACCCTGTGAACAGAATGCTTAAGAAGAGTACATATATTGAAACAATTTTAACTAAGTCACACAAAAACCAACTTCCAATGATTTGAAACCAGAAAGAAGATCCAGCTTAGCTCGTTCTGATGTTTCCGCTATAATTTAGCTTTATTCATGTTTTCAATAACCAAATATTCCGTTATTAAATAATCAAAATATTTTTTAATTATCAGTTATTGTTTTTATTTCAAAAATAAAAACTTTAAGATACAAACAGTTTGTATGACACTTTTGATTATCTGCTTCTCATATTATGACCAAGTTACCATCATCTGGCATTATATTTTTACTTTTGTCAGGGATTATTATACTGCTCAAAGTATGCAGTTGCTACATATTTTGATTAATAGTAAATAAACTCATCCAACATATAGCACTAACTCGATTTGAATACAGTTTTGACTTCTGCAACGATGTGTAGTCTTCTTATTCATTATGAATAAACATAAATTATGGCTTCAATGTGGGCTTTTTGTGGTTAGCTTTACTCGCCATGCTGAATGTACTATTTGGCGAGCAGTACTCATGGCTTCATCTGTTCTTAGGCTTCCTGCCAATTCGTCCCATTCTGCTTTTATACACTATTTTGACCGTTCTGAAACTAAATAAATGAACTTTGAATAATACATGATATTTCACGGCAAATAACAGGTTTGTTCAAATAAGAATAATCACGATTGATCATTCAAGATTTATAATATTACATATTACAAAACATTTAAATAAGTTTATAACGGCAATACAGCCCACAGAACGATCTTACGTATAACCTGTTTACTTAATTTGGACACTATTGACCATAATTTCGTTAAAATTCAACGCATTTTTTATCAGTTTTTCTCCAACAATATAAGATTCTTCATTGCTTACTAGAACAGGTTTGTAAAAATAACTTAAACCAAGATTGGTCATTTAACAATAACAATCTGACCTTTAAATGTATCCATAAAGGCAACATTGAACAGTAATCGATGTTTTGCATAGCCCCGATTCGTCATTTTGACAAAATGGACGTGATCTATTTTTAAAATTCATCGAAATTTTTCACAGGGTTTCACAAACAACTCTAGATAATTCTCGGCAACCATCAGCTATAAGTAATTTGTTTATTACCGTGACATGTGTTATATACATCAGTAAATGAAACATTAAAGAAAAAGAGAACACCCGGCCCCATGGGCCTATATGTCACCATTATACAAAGTTAGCTACAAATGTACATATATAGTCACAATCAATTATACATAAATTAGTTGATACGATAATATGGCATTTTCATACAAAAGGCTATCACATACTTCATGGTAAATGTTAAATAACTTGTTGCACTTTCACACACGACTATGTAACCTGCTTCTCCTAAGAGCATAAGCTTTTGCTAAGAATTTTGTATTTTTTTTAGTTTTCCACTCATTTAAAAGGTACTTTAATTTTTCGAGGGGCGTTTTTGAGCTAAATGTGTTTTCACCTAATAAATTGAGGTAAATATCTCGTCTTAGTTCATCATAAATTTTGCAGTCGAGGAGAAAGTGAATCTCAGACTCGACATGTGGAAGAATTATTCCACCGGCAATTGCTATCGGGGATAATTTACCATATGGAAACAAAGAGTAGCTGTAACTTTAACGCGCTATAACTCTTTAATTAATTAAGTTATCGCTTAGGTGCAAACGGCTCCATAAAAAATAATTATCTATCTTTAATATGTATATTTTATGTTTCGAGAAAAATATGATTTAAATGGTCTTTTTTTAGGTTAAATAAACGTTGTCAATATCATATAGACAAAGAACAAAATAAAAGTACCCCTTCACTTATAATCGATGTATATCAAATATTATTATATATATTTCTTAGGTGCAAACGGTCTCGGATGCGGCACTTCTTCATCTACAATGCAATTTTGATTTCATCAAAATAAATTTAGAATTAGATGGTCTTTTTTGAAGATATATTTGTAACTGCATGATTTCGGATTTGTTCGTGAAAGTCCGGCAATGCTCCCGATTTTACCCGAAGTTTTATGACCCTCATAAAGTCAATTTGTTATCACCAGGGGGTCTGAAGCGAGTCGCGTATCCTTATTACATAATCATTAATAATATATACATGGTCTATACGATAATCTTCAATGTGAAATGATGTATCTTTAACAACTGCGAATAGGGGTAATCGGACAAAAAGAAACAGGATAATAAGCATTTTTTTTCATTTCAGGTTTTTAATTGAATACATTTGTAACATGTAATAAACTCATTTCAATAAATGTATTTAGAATTTATGTTTTGTTTATGCGAAAGTTTAACTTTATTTATCTGAAATTACAATGACTTTTTCCACTTTACCCCACAATGTTTCTTTCCACCCCTTTCGAATATCTGACAGAAATTATAATTGCGTGCACAGGAAAAATTGCTCATTATAATAAATTTCTCCTTTTCTAATAATGTTTTCTTCAACCTTTTTTTAACATCTGACAGAAGACTAGCAAAAGTTCTAATATTTGTTTTAATTGTTGACAGAATATATAATTGCGTGAAAGGGAGAAATTGCTAATTATGAATAATGTCTCTTCTCCCACAATGTTTTCCTTACGCTATTTCAAACATCTTCACACAGATATGCATAATACGTAAAATAGATTTGCAAAATGAAACAAAAATTAGCACTTAAAATTGAGTTACATATATTATTGTAGATTTGTAAATAGTTTAATCAGACTCATTTTTTTTGATCAATTTTAAACACACAGAAATGTATCAAAATTAAAGAAAATCATTACAATATCAAGAAGATACATTAATCCTCTGCTAGTTTGTATCTTTTTCATATTTGTAGACTTAAACATATTGATTTGCATTGAATTTTGGAAAATGGGTTGCCTTTTATCCTGTTTTCTTGTTGTCCGTTGCTTTTTGTCCTGTTAATTTTTATCCTGTTTCTTTTTATCCTACAATCGCGAATAGAAGGGATATTATACATTAAGTAACAGAACGTAAATTGGTAATTTACTGCTGTAAAACATTCCTGTCGTAAATGATATAATGCGTGTTTGTTTCTGTTTCTGGTTTTCCGAAATAAAGACAATGTTTAAGGATCGAGGTATCGCAGCCAAAGTGCAAAAAAAAATAAAAAGCTTATTGAAATACTTAAATTAAATATGTGATTAACTGCGAATAAAGTTGAAAACATTGTGACAAAAGGCGAAAAAGCTCGTGTTGAGTAATTCATGCTTTTGTCACAATGTTTTCAAAATGGTCTGATGCAGACGCGTCAGAAAGCGTGTGTATGTGGAAAAAGGTTACGAAAAAATCCACCTTACTCTGTTGTGAATTAAAAACTAAAATTCAATCAACTCTATTGAGCGCAATTTACAAATATCAGACTTTACCCATACATACGCATTTTGACGCATCAAAAACAGTGTATAAATTGGAGACAGTAATCATTAATCATTAATTAATTAATGATTTCCATTCTATTCAATTGTTATTTAATTTAGTTCAACATCCATGATTTAGCCATGGAGATTTTGCATAATTTTGCATACTTATATGTGTATCATTAGTCTATTTGTTATTTTTCATCATGTAGATGCTTATGTATATACTGGTAAGTTAACATGAAACGTGTGTAAATAAATACTATTAATTTACAGATGTTTTGGTTTTATCCATATTAAGCTATAAATCAGTTTATTTGGCTAAATGGCCGACACGACTATCCCCGAGGCGTTAATTGTTTTATTATCCCGTTCACAGCGTGTGATCAATTAGACTTATCGATATTTGATATTTATCTGATGATCAAAATTCTTCGGTATGTTTGTCCGGCGTCGCACATGGTGCATAACCGTTCGTCCAGGGGCTCGCTGACGTAACGAGCTATATTAAAATGAATAAAACCAAGATTGATCATTCAACATTCATAATATGACATTTAAATGTGTTTATAACGGCAATATAGAACACTGCATGGTCTTATGTATAGCCTGGTTTCTTAATTTTGACTATATTGACCACAATTTCGTTAAAATTCATCGCATTTTTTGTCATTTTTTCTCCCACAATATAAGATTCTTGCTTGCATACAACAGGTTTGTAAACAATAATTTAAACCAAGATTGATCATTTAACATTTACAAGCTGACCTATAAATGTTTTTTTTAAAGGAAACATTGAACAGAAAATGATGTTTTGCATAGCCCCGTTTCGTCATTTTGACAAAATTGCCGTGATCTTTCTTAAAATTCATCTAAATTTTTCACAGGTTTTCACAAACAATTCTAGATAATTCTCGGCAATCCTCAGAAATATTCAAATGATTAAAACCAAGATTGAAGGTCTTATGCAGCCTGTTTTCTTAATTTTGACCGTATTGACCACAATTTCGTTAAAATTCATCGCATTTTTTGTCATGTTTTCTCCAACAATATTAGATTCTTCCTTGCATACAACAGGTTTGTAAAACTAATTTAAACCAAGATTGATCATTTAACATTTACAATATGACCTTTTAATGTATTTATAAAGGCAACATTAAACAGTAAAATATGTTTTGCATAGCCCCGATTCGTCATTTGGGAAAATGGCCGTGTTCTTTTTTAAAATTCATCGCTATTTTCACAGGTTTTCACAAACAATTCCAGATAATTCTCGGCAACCATCAGGTAAAATCAAATGATTAAAACCAAGATTGATCATTCAACATTCATTATAACAGTTAAATGTCTTTATAACGGCAATATAGAACACAGCACGGTCCTATGTATAGCCTGTATTCTTCGTTTTGAGATTTGTTACCAATATCTCTCTTTTTTTGTGTTAAATACAAGCTCAAAATTAACGTAAATGTAAGAAATAAAGATATAAATTATGTTATGTACTTACATTCTCGGTTATTCCTATTTAAACATATACATTTTAATAAACAGCACATCAAATGCCATAGCGGAAATGAAGTTACGAAGTGGATGATGACCAGAGGGGCTAATGTCCGCTTTTCTTATAGCGAGGCGAACATAACGGGAATTATCGATTCGTTTCATATCCCTGTAATATAGTGTCCATGAGTCAATTTGATGTTCGGAATCAGTAAATCAATAATGAAGCAACATACAGGTTGTCTCTATCGTTTTACTCTGGCAACACCATGTCGTCCTAAAGTGCCGCTATTATTAATGCATGACTGGCCCGATAATGTAATGGTAGAGGGAGGTAACTCAAGGCTATAATGTGCACAGGAACAGTGAAGGTTCGGGCGAAACAGTGTCTCTCAAATTAAATAATTTTGTGTGATTTTTTATTTTCAAAAACTGTCTGCTGTAGATGCAATTAATTAGTCTACATCATATAAAAGGTAACTTAGATCTCATAGCACCTGGGTACTATAAATAACATATGAGCCGTTCTACGAGAAAACCAACATTATGGACTCTGCGTAATGTATCGACCCAGATCAGCATGCGCATGCTAATCCGGGCCTACACATTCCGTCTCAGGGGGATATAGGTATAGAGTAATGATTCCTGAAACAGAAAATCCAAAGGAGGCGAAAAGTGTCTGTCCGGGTAGGCACTGATGAGGGCTTTAACTTACCATTATCTTCAGTAGGTTTTAGTTTGACTGATACTAACTGTTACTATTTATTAGGTACACTGTTATTACATGTCCTGATATGCAGTAGCCAGCAATATGATATAAAAGCAATTTGTTTATTGGTATTACTCAACAATATTGACCTGATCCAGTGACCTTTCTACAAAGATATAACATATAATGACATACTTGTTTTTCATCAAACTTTTTGAAATGAAAAATATATATTCCAACGTGGCCAAGTGGGTATTGTCGGGGATTTGGAGCCGGGCGTCCCGAATTCGAACCCCAGTCGCGGCGCGAAGATCATGGTGGAGTGTCATTTGGGCGAGGTGTATTTTCTAGCCTAGCACTGGTTTGTTTACCCAGTATTCATGCATAAGTGCACTGTCGCCGTGATATTACTTAAATAATGTTGAAAACGGCGTAAAACCCCAACAAACAAACAAAACATATGAAAATAGTTGTTGGTAAAACTGCACACACCTATGTTTGATGATAGTAAATGTATGTCAGACTAATATATATCTTTGCTAAAAGGTCAGGTCCATGTCAATACTATCGAGTTATACACAGTTCAAATGATTTCCCTCCCTGGCGTTCATGATTGTGGGATTAGCAATAAGGCGGAATCACTGGTTTCGTGATAAATGGACCAAATGTATATATATCCTAACTAACTCAGAAAACGCCGTGCTATAACTGAAAAAATGCTGAAAGTGGCGTAAAGCATCATACAACACATAGTTCGAATAATGATTTGTTTAATATTTATACCTATTTTCATTGTACAAGTATTTTGGTTTAGTTTTATCCCTGACAAGGCCCTCTTTTCCCATTATACAGATTAAGTCGAGTACATTCTCATTTAGTCTCAATATATCGCCGTTACATTGTTCGCTGTACCCATTCCTCTATATTTAGTAAATGTTAATCTTTATTGTATTTCACCATTTTCCACTGGGATACGGATTTCAACGCATCTGCAAAAGACCAGATACCACTTTTGAAAACATTGTGGCAAAATGAGAAATTGCTCATAATGAGAAGTGTTTTCAACTTTATTACAAAATAATACTTTAATTCAGTGATATTTTACCTATTAATGCAGACTTCACAAAAACAGGATATGTGGTAATATTTAATTTCTAAGTGACAAGCAATGCAGATTTCACCTGATGCAATTAAAGGGTTAAATAGCGATTTTTACTACGAGTTGCATAATGGTTCGTTTGTGCTTTGACGACAAGTACCGCCTCTTCCTGATTCAGTTTGATTGTTGTCGTCTGAGCAATATGAAACATCGGCCTTCAGTGTGTTTTGAATTTATAGTTGCTGCGGACGAACTTTGTTACTGAAATAAAATGCGGACCTACAAACTTGTGGGTTATTTTATTACATTGATTGTGATCTATCTTGATTTACCGTGAGTATATATCAATTATCAATATAGAATAGAATAGAAAATATTTGATTTACTTATACAACATAAAAGTATCTCGTCATCTAAAACATATTTATAAATGAATTAAAGAAGATCAAACACGGTTACATCAATACATAAACTGCATATAACTGCAACTATTTCTGATTGGTGTTTTTTTCCATTTTATTTTGTAATATTTAGCCCTTTCCCACATATAGCAAATATGCATGAGACGGATTTGAAAAACACACGGGCAAACACAAGAATAATCTCTTTATATAAGTATAGGTATTGAATATTGTTGAAAACATTGTGGTAAATGGGAAACTTGCACATACTGATCAATTTTTATCATGTAAAAAAATATTTTCAAAAGTAATTTGCTTCAGATGTATCAACATGCATCTGTCATGTCGGAAAACATTACATGTTATTTTACTTATCCTGAATGACGAATCAATGCACCATGTAAAAAGTAGTACAGCACTTTTTGAAATTATTCCTTTTACAGTTGCACTTCTAAAGTAATATACAAAAATATGTTTGAATGTGATTTTACGCCGTTTTCATCAACATTTGAGCCGTCCTGTGAGAAAACCAACATTATGGCCTCTGCGTAATATATCCGTCTCAGGGGGATAGAGGTATACGTTCACAGCAGGCGAAACCTGTATATCCAGGTAATCCTGCTCTGCATGCTTATGCTGATCCGGGTCGATGCTTTAAGCAGAGTCCACAATGTTGGTTTTCTCGCGGGACGGCTCCTTTCAGTTGTATATCGACGTATTCTAAGTAATTTACCAATATTACCTGTCGGCGGTTTTGTCCAGACAGCGACATATATGTCGTTATGCTATCCTCGCAACCCTGAGCACCAAGGATAGAATCCGATACTGCTATTTGCATGGTATTTGTATGACCAGACTGGGGATCGAACCCATGTCTCCTACTACCGCATGATAAGCTTTTAAGAATACATTTTTAAAACCCGTTAAAGTATTCTTAAAACAAGAACTGTTTAGATATAATATGTGTTAATAATTGTATTTGTATGTCATTTTATGTATTAATATATTATGTCTGTCTTTGCCATATAATTATTTTGTAAATGGCCAAAGGCAAATTGCCAATAAATATGAAAGCATAACAAAAGGTAAACCAATGCACCATGCCCGCACCTCTTTCATTCTACATATTAAAATTTTTAACAAATCGAATACTGTGAATGTTCCTAAACTTGTATACAGAAGACAAGCTGATAATAATTTAGACACGTTAGGAACATTTACATTATTTACACATATCAAACTTGTTTTAAGAATCATTTTACAGGTTTTTAAAACTTATTTCTTATTTCTTACCATGCGTAAAAGTAAAAGACAATTGAGCCGTTCCTAGAGCAAACCACCATTATGGACTCTGCGTAATTATGCTAGGAGTCCACTTAGCCGGCGCCATTTGGTGCCAGTTTGCGCCAAATATTTTGTGATTGGCGCGTAGTGGCTTGCTCTGGCGCCGAATTAATGTCCGTTCGGCATGTGTCGCCAAATGGAATAAACTGAGTGCCATATGACCTGCGCCAAATGCCACCTGGCTTGCTCTAAAATATTGCGCCAGTTTGCGTCATTACACGGTCATTTGATTCCAAATTAAACCCAGTTGGCGATTTGCGCCGATAGACGGCTACTTTGTGCCACTTGGTGATTAGTTTGTGTCAAATGTCGCCAATTTGGTTTCAACTTTCCGCCACTTGACGCTATTTGCCGACTATATAATATTTCAGCCATCGGCTACCTGGGTCAGACCCCCCTCAACTGCTGTATGAACAACATAACATTTACAATTTTGATATGTCTGAGGCTTTGGATAATGTTGGAGTGATGCTGCTGCTCCACCAAAAGATGATGAGAGATGCTGAGGCGGTGACTGCTTATCAACTTATGCTGGCCAATCCTGATGTAGAGGAGCCTCCTAAGAAGAAAAGGAAGCACAACTGGTGGTTTAGACCCATGCTTCACCCACAGCTGAGGGCCGAACGTGGACAGTACCACACTTTGACGGAAGAGCTGAGGGAGAATGACAAAAGGAAGTTTAAGAACTACACCAGGCTATCCCCAGAGCTGTTTGATGAACTGTTGGTCAGGCTTACACCGCACTTGCAGAGGAAGGACACCTACTTCAGGAAGGCCATTCCTCCCGGTCTCAAATTGTGTGTCTTCCTTCGCCATCTCGCAACTGGGGCCACATATGCCGAGCTGGGTAACAACTTCCGAGTGGGCAAGGAAACCATCCAGAAGTTTGTCCCTGATGTAGCCAGAGCGATAGTGGATGAGTATGCTGCAGAAGTCATCTCCCTCCCCACAACCAATGAAGGTTGGCTTGAGGTTGCAGGTGATTTTGAAGCCAGATGGAATCTTCCTCACTGTCTTGGAGCTTTTGATGGAAAGTACATCCGTCTCCAGAAGCCCAAGAAGTCAGGCAGCCTTTACTTCAACTACAAGCAGTTCTTCTCGATTGTCCTGATGGCTGTCGTAGATTCAAAGTACCAGTTTCTGTGGATAGATGTGGATGGGGTTGACCACCAGTCTGATGCCCAGATCTACAACAACAGCGAACTGAAGAAGTGCATTGATGCTGGCACTTTAGGCATCCCAGATCCAGTTCCTCTTCTCCATGATGATGTTGACCACCCTATGCCATACTTCTTCGTGGGAGACGATGCCTTCGCCATGACGACGTACATGATGAAGCCCTATGGCCGTCGTAACCTGGACCAACAGCAGAAGATTTTCAACTACAGGCTGTCTAGGGCAAGGCGTGTTGTTGAAAATGCCTTTGACATTCTGGCCATGCGGTTCCAGTGTTTTCTTGGCCAAATGAGACAGGAACCAGACACAGTCCGCCTGCTCGTTGAAGCTGCCGTCATGCTGCACAACCTCATCAGGAAACGCTATCAGGCACTGGACGTCCGCATGTTGGACCAGGAGGATGCCCAGCACAACCTCATCCCTGGAGCATTGAGAACTGCCGCCATCACTGAGGATTTGAACAGGCCCATCAGGGGAAACAGGGACACTGAGCTTGCAAAACGACAGCGGGATACGCTCAAGTATTACTTCAACAGTGCGGGAGCGGTTGCATGGCAGGATAAGATGGTCTAAACAAGAGTGGTAGTACTTTTATACATGAGTAAATAATTAAGTTGATAGTGATATTGTATTTAATATGGACTGGTATCATGCATTAGTTAACAAAGCGCTATTTGTTATATCGTATGAAAACATTTGTCACATTGAATTGTGTTTTCAAAACCCCAAATTTCATACATTGTAATAAAGCCAAACTCTCATGTCAATTATATTTCTTTGTCAATATGTCCTATAAATGATAAAGGTCTAGTACTGAAATGTTATTTATAAAATGTAAATCTTATTAACGTTTAACAGTAAAACAATAAAATGTCTACCAAATATTCCTAAATGCAATTTCTGTCCTAAACTACTAAGCACTTTTGCTGATTGTTAATAATAAAAGAGCAAAAGTAATTAGTATAAATGGAAAAAATGCATTCATTAATAATTGGCAGTATTTATTATTTTACTGTTAAACATTTAAGTTATTCTACCAATTGGCCTCAAACAATATAATTTTATACTGTAATTATATTAATTTTCGAGATGTCCTTATTTTCGCGAATCGAAAATAATTCACCACGTATATTGATTATAATATTGCCAAGCGTTGTTTTTGAACGTATTGACAAGCGTTGATACATGTATTTGTGACAATTGTCTGAACGAGAATTAACACACGCGAAAATTAACACGTTTACAGTAATTAAAAAAAACCTTTTGCAACAAGTCAACAATAAATCACAAATGACATTTTTATGGTATTTTAATAACATAAAAAATATGCATATATAGCACACTTACAGAAACAGTCCAATCACATTCATGAAAACATGAAAGCTCCATGACTAAGTGTCAATTATAATGAGAAACATGAAACTCTTTAAGTGTCAAAAATAGTGATAAACAAAATGCTCCATAACTGTCAAAAACACTGCTACTCCTGTTCTAAGTCCTCATTGGAGGGTTCTTCCTGTACGGCTGTGTAGTCTCTCATGTAGCTACATGACTGGCTCCCCCACACTGAAGTTGTCGGAGGATTGGCGTGCCACTGCCCGGGGTTGGGTTGCCACATCTGGCCAGATGCATCAACCAGGGCCTGGAGAGGAGGCTGTCCAGAAGAGGTCCCAGGTTAAGCTAACTGCTGCCTTGACTGTTGCTGCTGAAACTGGGGCGAGGTCTGTCGTTGTGGCTGCTGCTGCTGTGGCTGTGCCTGGAACTGGAATGCTTGCTGGAAGGTTGGCTGGGGAGCTTGCTGAGGGGCTTGCTGCTGCTGCTGACCACGCTTCTGGTCCATGTCCCTCAGAGCAGCCAGCATGATGTCATTGATGGCAACAGAGGCTTGGTGATAAATGTCATTTGGCATTATCCTGAGTAAAGAGGGGACATACCTCCCAAAGTCTATGCGCTGCTGCACCTGGGGGTCAACATGGACTTGACCCTGGGCTGCCAGGTAGTGTAGGATGTCCCTGGTCTGCTGCCTGCTACTTTCGATGATGGCACGGAGTGGGTTTCTGGGCAGGGGAGCCAGAGGCGGAGGCCTAGCTGGAGGGGGAACACAGCCAACAGCAGCAGCAGGGGCTGGACGGCCAGCATCAGCAGGAGGTGCAGGAGGTGGGCTCTGGCGGTCCCCATCTTTATCCTCAGCATCTTCCTCGAGGTCGCTCTCGGCAGTCGCGGCTGTTGCTGTGCGGGCTGCGGCCAGAGGTGCTTGAAGCTGCAATGGTAAA
Organism: Serripes groenlandicus; assembly: GCA_031761405.1. Lineage (NCBI taxonomy): Eukaryota > Metazoa > Mollusca > Bivalvia > Cardiida > Cardiidae > Serripes > Serripes groenlandicus. The sequence continues at coordinate 77,344 of JASEVX010000466.1, read as the reverse complement.
TGACAAATCATATTAAGTATTACTTTATAATGTTGTATGTTGAAAATGGGATTTATTTGCCAAATATTATGAGAAGTATTTTCAGATATTTCTACATGTCAAATTGCATGTTTTATCTTGATAATTGTCAAAAGATTCTTATAAACTTAACAGTTTAAGGTTTATCTACAGTTTCGTCCGTAGATGAAAAAATATAAGAGTTAATAATAAGTGTGAAGAGTATGATTGGTTGCATGTTCAATCAGATTTACATTCAATGTTGTACTTGGAATATAACTTTACTTTTAAAATATTGGGTATTATTGGTCCCATAATAGAAATGAAGTCAATAGTTTTGTCAGTCAGCGTTAAAACAGTTTTGACATAACATTAAATACTTACAGATGGTGTAGAGCGAATTTTCACTTCATGAATAAACGGCATCAGGAACTCCCACCGGTCCCACCTCTGCATACTGTGGAAGCTCCAGCCCGCTTGTCCCGACTTCCGATACTTCTTGCGAAGCTTGCCCAGGTCCTTGCGCAGCGTTTTGTACCAAGTATGGATGTGTTTGACGTCCAGCACCAGCTGATCGGACAGGCTCTTCCATGCCTCATATTTCTTGTCAGGTCTGCACCACATGGCATCCTGCTTGTTATAGAGGCCCGGGCACCACAGCAAATACTCTTTTGCTTCTTCCTCCTGAGCATCATTAAGCTTCACGGTCCTCCGCCTCTCTCCAGAAACGCCCCTCTTCCTCTTCCTCCTGTTGGTGGATTCTTCCTCGTTCTTCTCGGGAAAGGAATGTCCATCTATAAATAGATAACAAATACCCATATCAAAATGAATATAAATTAAATGGCACTGGTGTAAGAAATAAGCAAAAACAAATTACCAAGACCACGGACATAACAAAAACAATTAAGGATGAAAAATGGGATCAATGTCTTGGAACGGTCAGTGACAGAAGCCACTGGGGTTTAAACCGGTTTACAGAGCTCCAACCTCACACTTCTCCCATCTCCAACCATAAACTGGATTGAAATTTACTGTACTGATATGGAACTTCTTCGAAAAAATAATTGATAAAACAAACAAAAAAATAATAAAAAGGTCTTAACACTGGCAAGTATTGTGTACAACAGAAACATTGGGTAAATATTGGAATTCCGCCTTCGAACGGACAGAAGCAAAAGATGCACCAATCAAAAAGAGACACCATTTATTCTCCCACTAAGTGTTTTAACGTAACAAATGCTAACACAGTACAGTGCTACCACAATACAATTACAGTCCACAAACGTCCATAAGGTTAACATAGGAGGCAGAGGATAATATGGACCTATATGATTTCTTACCAGGACTTGCTTGTGCAACATCCTCTTCATCCTCACTGGCATGGTGACTGGAAGGGGGTGATGCAGGTGAGGGCTGGTCTTTCTCTTAGGCTTGAGGTGGAATGTCTTGCACAGGGGTGGCATCTCTTGGAGTGGTATCTGTACCATCTTGTGCCACCACACGAAGGTCTGCATCATTGAGGCCCTCGTCACCATCTTCGCTTTGGGGGCTCTTCTTCTTAGACTTTTCAGGTTTGTCCTTCTTCCCTTTGTTACAGCGTTTCTTGCTTTTGGGGGGCATCTTCTTTTAAAATTATCTTAAAACCTTACAGAAATTGTTAAGAAAATATTTTGTCGAGATGTTGTCCGGTTGAAGACTGAAAGTCCTGTGATCATGCCGCCCTGCTTTTATAGGTGGCAAGTTGCGCTGAATGTCGGCCAACCAGGTGTCATTTGGCGTGAAGAAGTCACCCATCGGGTGCCGTTTGGCTCGCGCCACGACACATTTGGCGCGGACTATCCGTCTCTGTTGGAATTATTTGGCGCGTATTGGAGCAAACAAGGTGCCATTTGGCGCCAAGTTGCGCCATTTGGCGAGAAATATCATCGGCGCAACTTGGCGCGCGCCATTACATTCCAGTAGATTCCAATAGGAGGATTGTTTGTGCCATTGGGCGATATGTTCGCGCCATTTGGAGTCACTTGGTGGACACTCGGCACCGAATTTTCGATGCAAGTGGCGCGAAGAAAATTTTAAACATTTTGAAATGTTCTTGCCGCCAAATTCAAATTTGGCCGGCTAAGTGGACTCCTAGCATAAAGTAGTGACCCGGATCAGCCTAAACATGCCGCGCAGGCTAATTCGGACCCTTTTCGCCTCCTGTGGTTTTTCTATTTCAGAAATCGTTACTTTTAAACACTATCCCCCTGAGACGATATGAATCGGCCCGGATTAGACTGCGCGGACTGCGCACGTTGATCTGGATCAATACATTATGCAGAGTCCATAATATTGGTTTTCCCGTGGAACGGCTCATTTGCCCAATCCATAAGCATGGTTTCAATCATTGACCAGGTTTATCTAGGTCGATACATCATAATGTTGGTTTTCTCTTGGAACGGGTCAATTTATCAATATAAGACATGCATTATACATATGAACCGCGTCAAGCGAGAAAGGGTCTTATTGCATCTACGAACAGTGAAGGCATACACGCAGTCTCGTCGGAGATTTCGCTGTAAACTTCTATGTCGTAGGCCTATCGGCCCAGATAAAACGTCCGACGGAACATTAGCATTGAGTTCCATGGTTGTTACTGTTTATAAGATGAAACAACAAGACCCCTAATCGGCGTTGAAGCGGCATATAACTATTAACTCTTTCCCACACGTAGACGCATGAGTCATAAGTCCATGTTAACTCTTTCCCACACGTAGACGCATGAGTCATAAGTCCATGTTAACTCTTTCCCACACGTAGACGCATGAGTCATAAGTCCATGTTAACTCTTTCCCACACGTAGACGCATGAGTCATAAGTTTATATTAACTCTTTCCCACACGTAGACGCATGAGTCATAAGTCTATTTTAACTCTTTCCCACACGTAGACGCATGAGTCATAAGTCTATTTTAACTTTTTCCCACACGTAGACGCATGAGTCATAAGTCTATTTTAATCCTTTCCCACACGTAGACGCATGAGTCATAAGTCTATTAAACCCTTTCCCACACGTAGACGCATGAGTCATAAGTCTATATTAACTCTTTCCCACACGTAGACGCATGAGTCATAAGTCTATTTTAACTCTTTCCCACACGTAGACGCATGAGTCATAAGTCTAGTTTAACCCTTTCCCACACGTAGACGCATGAGTCATAAGTTTATATTAACACTTTCCCACACGTAGACGCATGAGTCATAAGTCTATTTTAATCCTTTCCCACACGTAGACGCATGAGTCACAAGTCTATTTTAACCCTTTCCCACACGTAGACGCATGAGTCATAAGTCTATTTTAACCCTTTCCCACACGTAGACGCATGAGTCACAAGTCTATTTTAACCCTTTCCACACGTAGACGCATGAGTCATAAGTCTATTTTAATCCTTTCCCACACGTAGACGCATGAGTCATAAGTCCATTCTAACCCTTTCCCACATACAGCAAATATACACTAGACGACTTTGAAGACATCTCGGCAAAACTTTAAAAAATCTCTTAAAAGGAAAGTATGGTTACTAAAAAAAGTTGAAAACATTGTGGCAAATGGAGAAATTACTTGATTTGAGCAATTTCTCCTTTTGTCACAATGTTTTTAAAAGTCGTCTGCTGCAGAGGCGTCAGAAAGCGTCTATATGAAGGAAAGGGTTAAGACGTTTGCTATGGACGCATATGAGCAAACCCACAATGATACAATGATGAAAAGAAATAGAGATCTATGGTTGAAAACAATATTGGAAAATAAGATGTTGCCCATTTTAACTATTTTGAGTATTCTTACCGTTTCTACAATGTTTTGAAAAAGTCTTCTGCTGCAGATTTGTCACGAGTCCTCTGTATCAAGGAATCGAACAATTAATTATAAAAAATATTCATTCAATTAAATATTTGTTGACGTTACATTTAGGTTTAAGAATAGTCCAGTCAGTAAGTGGGGAAAATTAACTAATTGCAACAGATATGACATTATTGTTTTTTGATAGTTTGATACCTATAACATCACTGGTAAAAAATCTACAAAAATCTACAGAGGGGAAATTAGTATATTTCCTTTATTTATATGATAACCCAAAAGGTAGAAAACACCAGAGACATACAAACACATATGTGTTATAAATATGTCTCTGAAAACACCAACTGTTTTCAACATTGTTTCTAAGTATCTATGCAAGGAACACATTTAAGCGGACATTTGTGAGCATACTACGAGGTAAATCGCACCCACCCACTTGCGCAAGCAGGCATACACATAACACTAAACAGTGCCATAAAGTAACTTAGATACACAAGCAATCAGCAAAGGCTTGTGCAGAAGACTTCTTCAACAAACAGGCCGACTTATGCACAACTGAAGATAAATATTAAAAACATTGTAGAAAAAGAAGGCATTGCTCTTACAAAGCATACCTTTTCAACCCTGTTTAATATTTTGTTCCGGATTTTAATTATTTTGCTTACTCAATAGCTATTCAAGAACTGGTTTAAATGTCTCCGAAATATATATGTTTTTAAACTCGTAATGAAAAAAGCAAAAACATTGCTGACAAAAGATGCTATCTCCCCTTTACCTACAAAGTTTTCAACACTGTATATAAATAGTTCTTCAAAATTTCCAAATATTACGTTTTGCTTCATAATGTAATCAAAGATAATGAATTTAAATCAGCATATCGGGGAAAGACAGAATAATGCAAGATTAAGGATACTTATACTTATTACTATAAGAACTTACGGAATCAATATATCTCTAATATAACTAAAATGATAGATATGTGGGGAATGGTTAAAACATGTGCCATTAAATATGCATTTTGTTTGCTCCATACAATGGGGATTTAAAGAAGATAGCACTATCTATATGTAAGTATGAAAGGCATCTATTTTTCATCTCACATATAAGTGAGGTGAAGTTCATTATTTGTTAGCCTTATCATGGCAAAAGGTGTCTTGTTGCTTCTGTATTGTATTGTATGTTGGTATCACATCAAGGTAAAAATGCTGAGCAGCACCTCATATTTGTTATAGAAACATGCAGTTCCCCCTCCCCAGATCAACATCGTAAAGAGGCAAGTTAACCCTTTTCCACATACAACAAATCTGCAGCAGACAACTTTGAAAGTATCTAGGAAAATTTTAAGGAAAGCTCTATAAATGTAGGTATATGACTAAAAAAAGAGTTGTAAACATTGTGGAAAAAGGGGGAAATTACTCGTTTTGAGCAATTTCTCCTTTTGTCATAATGTTTTCAAAAGTCATCTGCTGCAGAGGCGTTAGAAAGCGTTTTTATGTGGGAAAGGGTTAAAGATGTACAGCCGTTCTAAAGAGGTTTTGCTTTTAAGAGATTTAAACATTCTCCGAATAGAAACACTTTTCGAGTCATCTGAATGCTGAACTTTTAGGAAAACATTATGGGAAATGGAGAAATTGCTAATGGAGACCAAATGTCTTCTTTTAGTGCAATGTTTTCCACTCTATTCCCCCAAAATAACCTGACTTTTTTTTAATATTTACTGTTTGCTTTTTGTAAATGTGTGATGTAAATTTCTCAAATGCATCTGAATATTGGAAAAGGTTAAACATTTTGGCAACCAATATTGGCTCAGACATGCATGATTAGTTGATAAAGACCAATGGTTGATCTAAGATTGCATGTCCTTGACTTTTGAAAACATTGTTGCAAAAAGAGAAATTGCTCATGACAAGCAATTAATCCTTTTGCCTTGATGTTTTCAAAATTATTTATTCAATAATTGTACTTTTGTTTATAGAGATGTCCCATGTTTTGCATTTATGAGTGGGGGAAAGGACACCTAGCGTGTTCTCGAGTAGCGTGCTTTTCAATGATTTTTATACGCTCATTATTTGTTTTGATATCACTTTCAAGTTTAGCCTGCTATGGTTGTAAATAACAAGTGTCTTTGAAAGTAAATAATAAAACCGTGACATTGTAGGGAGTGAACAAATCTAGCGGGCCATAAATTAAAGAGAGAATTCATTATTTTCTAACGAAAGCTCTGAACTAATTTAAATGGGAATAATCTTGTCAGTCGTAACAAGATTAATACCCTTGTATGCATATATACAAGGTTAACATATAAATAACCAATCTTATCAATCAAAGAAAGGACAATTCACGAAAAAGGTTAACCCTTTCCCACTAACAGCTAATCTGCAACACATCTTCGCAAAAGTATGGAAACTTTCTATAAATGAAAGTATAGTTATTTAACAGAGTTAAAAACAATGTGGCGAAAGGAGAAATTACTTGTTTTGAGTAATTTATTCTATTGTCACAGTGTTTTTAAATGTCGTCTGTTGCAGAACTAGGTGTCAGAAAGCATCTAAATGTGGTAATTTCTTCTTTTGTAACAATGTGTTCAAAACTCGTATTTCAACTATTCAAATATTTGTACTTTCAGAATTTTATAGAGAATTTTCGTATTTTTTTCCTAGATGTGTTCAAAGTTGTCTGCTGCAACTTTGGTGTACGTTGGAATGGGTTAACTTTAGGGACTGATTCCTGTCTATCCTCTGTGCAGCATAGACTTGTGGGGAAACATAATATAAGCACTCAGGGATCAAGGCCAGGATGACGGTATCGGTGAATTACTAAGGCAGCAACACGCTGTGAACTTGAAATACTGTTGAATTAAAAATAAAAGGGTTTCAAACAAAAGTAGCCATCTTGGGTTTTAACCCTTTCCCACATCAACAAATTTGTAGCAGAAGACTAAAGGATAAAAAAGGAATGACTGGATATATGTGGACATCATTAATCCTTTACCTGCTAGGATATAGATATTTCTGCTTTGACAACAAATGAGGGAAATAGTTAACATCCAGAACATTACATGTTTTGCTAAAATAGACAGTTGAAAAAAATATTAAAAAATGACAAATTGCTCTCTTTGAACAATTTCTGATATACATGTATTCCTATTATTTTGTCAAAAGCCGTTTGCAGCTGCGGTTTCAAAAGTCATCTATTCGGTAAAGGGTTGAACACTTTCTATCAAAACCTACACTTATCCACAGTTTGCTTAATCATTCATTACATATGTTCATCCACCAGTATGTCTTCGGGTACATCTACAATTGAAACGTTTGTACATTGAGTACCACGACATTCTCCGCAGGCAACTGAACACTCAAGTCCGTATTTTCGACATGTACATCTTTTTGAGTCACATTTGATAACTTTCAATAAGTTTTCTGGTGCAGGTGCTAAATCAGTTTAAAATGGAAAGAGTTTATTGGTCTTTATTCATACCAACCCCATTCAGTAGGCAATAAGTCAGTGTCGTCATTTGTACAGCATTGGACTTGGTAATACACTCTCATAGAATGGTATTTTGCTGCTGCTTATGTTGGAGGAAAACAATGAACCTGAACACATGATACGCCTATTGTTACTTTCCTTGCAAACTTCCTTAACCTCAGTAAATCTAATCCTTTTGATTTATGACCACCTGAAAGAGAAATCATTGCTTTTTCACCAGCTCTTAGAATTTCAGTGTTATCAGTATTTTCATGAAATACCTCTGCATATAACTGAAACTGTTTATCAGTGATTAACCGTTTTTGGGCCATCCATTTCCCAATTCCATCGATTTTAGAAGTGGAGTCACATCCTCTGAAAGCATGAATAAAAGGCAGAAGTTTACACACTGTTTGTCCTAGAACTAGTTTTGTTTTCTTTATGTCCCAGATTCTTGAACATCTGCTGATCTGCTGCTTTGATCCGGATTTAAGTAG